>CABHPQ010168216.1:0-26248 GCA_902168405.1 Peromyscus aztecus | reverse complement strand
AACCAGGGCCTCCCACATTCTAGACAAGCACTGGACTCTGTTCCAGCCCCTCAGCCCCACACAGCATTAGAGTAGTGAGACAGCAGGTTCTTCTGTGCAATCTAAATTATAGAGAGCAGCTAATGTCACAGGATGTCTTTTCTGATTATATCCTGATTACCCTACTGAACAAATCCCTCTTCCCTCTCATTGCAGAGATGGTTCAGGAAGAGGAGAGAACAGATCTGGTGAAGGAAGAATCTGCCAGGACTTAGCAGTGCTTCTCCTGGGACACGCTCCACCTCAATCTAAAGATTGTGCAGGAGCCCCAGTGTGCCCGCCTTGACCAGGATCCACTTGCAGATGCATTTTTGCCTTCGGCCCACATGCTGTTACATCTTTCTTCCCTAAGAACCTGTATTTGAAATAAATAGATTCTCAATTTGCTTTCTTCATGTGTCTTCTGCATTAGTATGGGAGGTATGACAGTTATCAAGGAAATGCCATTTAAATAAAATGACAAGGTCTCCTTCTGTGGGGGGACATCACTGAGTGAGCATCAGTAGCCTTTTATGTCATGGGAGTTTGTCAAGTGGTGTTTACATTGACCCATAAATTCTCCTGTCCTCCATCATAGTGTTTTCATCCTCACCCTGACCACGTTGTACCACACATGGGCAAGAGGGACATTGAAAATCTCTAGGGAGATGGTGTTTATCCAGACAGAGCTGGTTCTGACCATACCTGGGATTTCATACCAACCATAGAATCTGAGAGAACCATTTTTGTTTGTTTCTTTTTAAATTGTTTTTGTTTTCGTTTTCTTTTTCCAGTAAAGTGTCTGTTGTGTTGACAAGTTTTTTTTTTCTGTCAAGTAGACAGAAGCTAGATGCATCTGGAAAGAGGGAATCTCCATAGGAAAATGGCTCCATCCTGTAAGCCATTCTGAGGAGGGTTTTCTTGATGATTGATATGGAAGGGTCCCTCCCACTGTGGGTGGAGCCACCCCAGAGCAGGTCATTCTGGAGTGTATTAGAAAGCAGGCTGAAGAAGCCAAGAGAAGCAAGCCAGTAAGCAACATCTCTACACAGCCTCTGCCTCAGTTCCTGCCTCCAGTTCCTACCCTGCCTCCTCTCAATGAGAGACTGTAAGCTCTGAGAGGAAACAAACCTTTTCCTCCCCAGTTTGCTTTAGTTCCTGTGTTTTATTACAGAAGCAGAAAGCCAACTAAAGCCAACTCAAATAAAGAAATGGACTGATAGAATCTCTCCTCCCTCAATTTCTCCCAAGTCCCCTTCAGCCATTTCACCAACTCCTCAGGCATTTTTTTAAACCTAAGGTAAAAGTTTATATTTTATAAAAGCATCAATTTCTCCCCCACCTCTGTGTGTGTGTGTGTGTGTGTGTGTGTGTGTGTGTGTGTGTGTGTGAGACAGAGTGGGAGAGGGAGAGCTAGCCTTCTAGTTTAGGACGAGAGAAAGGGCTCTCCTACCAGTCCAGGATCCTTCTGCCTCAACCTACTAAGTGCTCCAATTACAGACCTGCAGCAATGCCTCCGATACCTAAGAAGAGGGCAATAGTCATGGATACAGGCTCTCGAGTGTATCTGCCCCTTTGTTCAAAATATTCTATCACTGAATTTTCCTCATGATATGTGACACGAGGCCATAGCTGAACAAGTACACAGAACTCATGGGAGTGATTGAATATCTGAGCAGACACACAGGGGGTTAATCCGGTGCTGCAGGCCCAGTAGGACCTGTTGGGTGCCTCAAGATAATAGCTTCCCTTGGTAGGTGTTGTTGTCTGGTTGCAGAGAAGCTCATGGTCGGTGGGACTCTGCCCAAACAGGAACCTTGTCCAAAGACCTCAGAGAGTGTCAGTTTATGGGGCTTAGTCTGACACCTACTGCTCGGGGAAGTGAGGTTGTTTGCAGCAGACTGAAAGACAATTCCCTCATAAAAAGGGGGGCTGGAGGTGAGACAAAGCCAGCAATCCAGGGTCTTGTTGTTCCCTGGACCAAGTTAAACAATCTATCCCTAGTTTCCCCAGAAGGAATAAGGAGAGTGCTGTTACTGGAACCCATGATGTTAGTCACGGTCCTTGGTGCAGGGTTGGGGGAGGGACGAGGTGATGGCACTTTCTTGTAGTTGGAGGGAACCTTTTGGTCAGGAAGAACTAAATTGGGGCCCATTGATGTTGGGCTCAGGTTTTCTATTTTTAGTTGGATCGTGAAAATGACTCCTTTGTCTATGCCATAGAGATACCAGTGGAGTCCCCATGTTTTTCTCGAGGGCCATTCTCGAATTGCCTTGCCTTGGGGAGTAAAAGTTATGTTTAAAGGAAGTGGTAGCCCGTGACTATGGGCTTTCAGTTATCGGGACTATAGCAGAAACGGCTATATGTGTCAGGCTCACTGTATCCCTTTGTAACTGAGATAAGGTCCCAAGATGAAGATGGCTTCCAGTAAGCTGCCCCTGTGGTCTCACACCCCCATCGAGCACAAAAGAAAGTCTCTACTCCTCCACATCTGGCGGCCATGGCTCGGCTCCTACCGTCCTTGGGACAGACATAGAAGTTAGATTGTTCCAACCTACAATGGGCTGTAGGACTAGCACAGCCTGGGGCAGTCATCATGGCAGAGTTAATACCATAAAGTATTCCAAAAGGGCCTGACCAGCGGCCTGTAATTGTTTACCCTCCCATGTCTTTTAACTGATGATGGCTAACAGTAGGTATATCCCAAAAATCTAATCCTGCGGCTAGCTGACAGAAGTCAGGAGTGAGTGGCTGCCATCAGGAGTAAGGGGCGTGGTTTGCAGTAACCCTCCAGACCTCCTCTCCTGTTTATGTTAAAACATGCCAGGAAAGCCTTTTGATAGCATGGGGGCTTTCTTTGGAAATGCAAAAGAGGGGGAGGAGTAGTAGGCAGAAGCAGGGGTTGACTCTTCGAGGCCAGGACGAACAGGTCTCAGACGAACAGGTCCCGCCTTTGAGAGGTCCGTGGCTCCCTTTATTTTCCAAGCCGCAGGCGTTTCTGTAAGAAAAAGAATTTTTGTCTCAGGGCTGTGCCCTGGATGTAACAGTTATTATTTCCTTAGTCTAGGGAGGCAGGGCTTAATCAGCCTTTCTGGTAGCCAACGAGCTCCATTCTCCTTGGAATCATAGATACATGCAGACCCTTTTTTCCAGATTATAACTGGATCAGGGCCACCCCATTTTCCGGTGATTGGATCTTTCCAAAGGGCCTGAGCATATCCTTGTTTAGTTTCTGGGTGCTAATGTCGCTCAGCCGCAGATTTCCCAAAGTTATCCAATGTCAAAAAATTTAACACAAAGAGAGCATGAAAAAGCAGAGCTTTTTGGTTTCCTTTAAGGGGAAGCAGTATCTCTTGTGAGCTAAGTTTATTAAAAGTAGTTTTCAAAGGTTGGTGAGCTCTCTCCACAATACTCTGGCCTTGAGGGCTATAGGGTATTTCAGTGATGTGTTTAATTCCTAATTGTAAACAAAACGTTTAAATTTATTACTAGTATCTCTTGGGCCATAATCAGTTTTTACACATTTTGGCTGACCCAGCACTGTGAAGACATGTAACATATGACTGATAACATCTCTGGTGGCTTTTCCACTGTGAGCGGAGGCACAAATAAATCTACTGAAGGTATCTACAGTAACATATATGAACTTTAATTTACCAAAGGAAGGAACATGGGTGACATCCATCTGCCATATCTGTCCAGGTATAAGCCCTCTGGGGTTTACTCCATAATGGGGTTCAGGTAGGAGCATCAGGCAATTTTTACAGCTTTTTACAATTTCCCTAGTCTGTTCTCTGGTAATTGAGAACCTTTGTCTCAAAGTTTGAGCATTGAGGTGATGAAGGCGGTGAGCCTCACGAGCAGCTGCTACCTGGTCATGTTCCAGATGAGAAATTAAGATAGAACGTGTAGCAGAATCAGCAAGCTCATTTCCCCGAGCTAAGGGTCCAGGCAGGCCTGTGTGGGCACAAATATGGCCGGGCACAAATATGGCCAACATAAAAGGGCAATGACCTCTGTCGGATTAATTTTTGTAATTCAGAGAATTTTTGGAAGGTGGAAGTAATAGGTTGAATTATTGGTACCATTTTTGAAACCTGTATAGCCCCTACCACATATCAACTGTCTGAATATAAATTGAAGGAGCAATCTTTAAAATTTTTAAAAACAGCCAGTGCAGCATATAACCCCATCAACTGAGCTGAAAAGGAGTTGTCATAATATTCTTTTGGCCATTGAAGACATAGACAGCCCTACCATTTTTTGACCCATCTATAAAAAGCACAGGGGAATCTGGGATGGGCTCCATTCGGGTATTCTTGAGAAAAACAAAAGAAGTAAGGGAGAAAAATTGTAGGAGTTTATCACTGGGCATCTGTGTATCAAATTTCCCTACATAAGTGCAGACAAGGATGGCCCAGTCAGGACTATGGGTGCACAGCCATTATCATATGGCATAATAATAACATCAGGGTCTCATCCAAAGTATCGTGTGGAAGTTTTTATCCCCAGCATAATTAACTGGCACACCAAGGAGGGGTAGGTGGGAAGGATTCTCCTCTTAGCAACAGGAAGATGTACCCACAATAAGGGCACGGGCTCTTGCCAAAGCAAACCTGTGGGGGCAAAATCTGTAGAAAAAATAATCAAATATAAGGGTAAGGCTGGCTCAGAATATCCTGCGTGTTGTTGGTCGATGGCCGACTCAATTTTTTGTAATATCTTTTCTGCATCTGTAGTAAGATATCTAGGGGACAGAGGACCAGGATCCCCTCTGAGAATATCCTCTAGGGGACGTACTTCTCCCTTGGTTATCTTTAAATAAGGTCGTAGCCAATTGACATCCCCCAGAAGTTTCTGAAAATCATTAAGACAACGGAGGGTGTCCCTAATCTCTTTTTGTCCAGCTTGGGGATGGGCATGATGGGCTGAGTTCGCCCCCTGTTTGAACTTTCTTAACCCTTTGCCAGGCAGAAAGTCTGTCTGATATAATAAACTTTTAGATAAACATTTAAATGCCATATTTTGTAGATCTCTGAAGTATGAGGGCTGTCCAGGTATCTGAATAGGCAAACTTTGTTTCTAATTACGTGCTTCAAGCTCAATCCTGAAAACATATGCAAGGGACTGAGTGAATGAGCAAACTTATTCCTATAATATTATATCAATACTTATTTATCCTGACTACAATCAAAAGAAACTTGATGATTTATGACTAACTATTAAAAATAATGCTTTTAAGTTGAAGTTCTTTTAGCATCAAATACAGATTCAGTAAAGAAACCAAAACAAAATATCAATATAAGACATATATATGCATCAGCTTATCCAAATAACTTAATTTTAACAAACTTAGCAAATACAAGGAGGCTACAGAGATTTTTAAGCCTGAATGTTACCCTGGGTAAGGAGAAACATCTTTAAGTCATTGGTTTTTAACTATAAAAACTGTTTTTAAAAGATTAAGATCTTTTAAATGTCTTTTGTAATATCAACAATAAGGTACCTTTTTTAAAGTTTAAGGGGGAGAAAACATGGCATCATTATAATCTTTTACTTAGAGGCTTGGATGATTTCTTTGGTCCTACCTTTGGCAGCACATTGTCTGGCTGGTGCTTCTGGTGATCATCATCTGACATTGGCAATTTTAAAACTGCCAAGGTCCATCATTGCAACCAGACTCGACATAAGTACTTAGGTGTTACACATATTTTTTAAAACAGTAATTACTTGCACACATGCACACAGTTGGATCCAACTTACATACATACATTCATACAGTTAAAGCTTGCTTACATTTTTAAGTCATATACCTGTTCATACAAGCAGTTTGCAGAATCATTAGCCATTTTTAAGATGAAAACCAACCAGAATTAGCTTTCAAATTCAGTATTTACAAGTATAAGAAACCATAACAAACAGTTTATATCATATCCCCTCTGACCTTTTACAACCTTTTATGTACCCTCAGTCCATTCTTTTGATTCCTCAGACTTTTAAAACCAAACATATATGTGGCCATATTTTTATTCATACCTGCAGAGTAGACAGACTTTTTTTTTAAACCATGACCCTTTGGAGTCTCAATGTAACAGCAGAATGGCAAGTATTTGTAACCCATTGAACTCAAATGATCAAAACCCATGTAAATTTTATTTCTCCTGTGGAAACAAAAGCATAATTTTCCCAGTATCTTGAACTGGTAATTTAACATTTTTTTAAAGCAATATCAGGACAGAGAAGGGTTAACAAGAGAAGTTGCTGGCCGGCAGAAGAGACCTTGAAGTTATCACAGTAAAGGAAGGGAGGGGGAGCAGTGGGCATAGAGTGTGTCCTTGGCTGCCAGTGTCCCTGAAAAAAAGTTTTTGTTAACTCCTCTGACTAAAGTCAGATTTTCTGTTCGGTGTTCACACAGTTTTTGTCAATTGCAGGCAGTACCCATTGGGAAAATAAAGGAGGTTATCAATCATGCTCTTGTTGCTAATGGTCTCCTGGACATCCTGCCAATGAGCAAGGGTTAAGTCTAGGGGTGAAGACGGGGTGTTCCCCATATGGAGAGACAAAGAGATAGAGGCAAAAGACAGACTCCAAAAACTCACAAAGACGACAAGAACAGACACACAGACATAATCCGCACGGTGGTGTTTTGGCTAAAAAACCTGAAAGTACAGATTCAGATGGGAGGGTCCACTAACTGCATGTAGCCTCACTCTCCACCGGGAAGGAGAGATACTATGTCTGCCTCCTTCCTCCAGACCACTCCAGAGGAAACCTCCAGAGGGGGGAACACGGGGACATCTGGGCACGTCTGCCCCCACACACAGGTCCCAGATCTGCCCGCGCACCTCATGCAGGCACAGAATACAGATGCCAGATCACCCAGACACAAGATGAGGACATAACAACATAAAACATAAATCGAGCTCGTTTTTAAAATGTTTCTAATCACACCATAAAAACTAAAAAAGGCATCAGGGACATTTTCCCCGTTTCTGAGCAATTTATTAATATCTTAGATCCCTTTTTTTAACTCTTATTCCCCTCTCCCTGAAATTACTCTTTATCTACTTTTCCCATGGCTTATTGGACGACAATTACCTCACGGTACCCGCGTCGCACGAGTGATGCTGTCCGGGTGCCGCTACCAGAATGCATGTCCGGCCGGACCGTCTTTACATGTGTCGTCCGATGAATCGCCGTGCCTCGAGTCCCCACGTTTGGGCGCCACTTGACCCGTCCAGCAGGTCAGGTTATTCGTGGGTCTCTAGCCGGGAAACACCTGAAAGAAACCATGGGGAGAGAAGGGAAGGGAGCCAAGTGCATAAATGAGAGACTGAGTCAATCTGAGTCGCGTCAAGGCTCCGTTTATTGATTGGGGTTTAAGGTTTTTATACAGTGTTTCAAGCAGGGAGGGGGAGCAGAGAAAGGAGAGTGGAAAATTTTCAGAAGAAGTCAGAGTGGTTGGGGGGAGGCGAGGTCTCTTTGGTCCAAGGCTCTGCAGCTGGCCGATTACTGTTCAAGGCTATATCTAAAAGTATACTTCTTAGTTAGGCCAAGGCCGTCCTGTTTTTGCAAGACTCCTAGCAGAAATTCAAAACACAATAGACCTAATTCAAACAGGCCTGGGTCAGTCTCCAACAACTAGTTTTAAATACTTTACATTGGATTGGATTGTTTTATATTATATATAAATTATATATATTAAAATTGATATTGTTAGAAAATACTATATGTATATTTCTAATTGTACTCATACCATTCATTTAACAATGTAATGCAATTTGCTGATCCTTTAATGTTATTATTACCAACTATTAGGATAAAAAGAAATGCAAGTTAGTAGTTAAACATTATAATAGAACTTGTAGTCATATTAGGTGTGTTTTCAAGATCAAGCAGATATATTTTAGATAGACAAGTCATCTTCAAACCCTTCAGAGAACATGGCGTTTAAAATGTTTTAATAACTTAGAAAATTTTTCTTTTTTGTTATGACTATGAGACATGTCGGCTCCTAGTAGTACCAATCTACTTCAGAGAAAATATAAGAATTGAAGAAACTGCATATGGTGTTAACTTTCATTGTGGCAAAAGTTAGCCACTGGACAACAAAGTATCCTTGAATCAACTGCTGACAAACAGGACAAAATGGACAGACAGGACTCGAAACAAAGGACTACTGATTCTTGCCAAAACAAGTGTGGTTGTGGCTTTATCAAAAGGCATCTTCTGAGGCCAGGACAATATGGCATCATCCCCGAAGTGGCCTTCGCAATCTGGAAAAGGTACAGTGCCCTTTTCTTCGAATTTAAAATCCTGAATCATGACATGACACTAGTGGAATTCAGGTGTTTTTGGTACATGGACTACTCTCACCAAATGTGAGGTTAAACTGTTGACCTTGTGTACATCCTAGTTCACAAAAGAGTCTGTCAGATACGCTAAGCCTATAGGCTGAAGATGATGCCCCAATGCTGTGGAGAAACCTCGGGTGACTGTCCAGTTATCTGGCTGTTTCTGTCAATTCACATTTTTTTGGAAGTTGTTTGCATGCACTTCCTGTTTTTATTTTTGTTAGGTAATATTATTTCCTTCTTCGGTCAAACAGACAGGAAGTAACTCTCTTGCAGAGAGGTTGGACAACAGTGGCAGTGAAGGGTAAGGTTTTTAATCTCAGCTCTTAACTATTGCTCTGACCTCTTGGCTTTCAACTGTGTATTTGGCTCTGTGTTTCTTATTTAACGAGTCGGTTACATCTACATCTAGTGATGTGGGGATGAGAGCAGGAGATGGGGAGGGAGGGGAAACTGTATTTGTTATGTAAAATAAAGAAATCTTAAACTGAAAAAAAAGTGCCTTTAGGACAAGGCTTCCCAAGACCTGAGGACGGCTGTAGATTGACTGTTCAATGGCTTTGCTTGGATTTACTGACCTTCACTTTGACTTCAGGAACAGTCAAAGCTCCTGCAAGTTCTTTCCTGTAGAAAGAAAACCACAAATGTTTAGCATGCAGTGGTTTGCACGAAATGCAGTCATAAACTGCCACACCCGTGACGGTGCTGCCCGTGTGACAAATGCTGATCTGGTGGTCTCACGAGGAAGGGGGGCACGTGTCTCTCGAGGCTAGGCCCCCGGCAGTCCCCTGGTAATTAACCCAAGCAATGGTTCCTGGGTACATTGTTCCCTAAAGACCAGCCTTCCGTGGATGGTTGGCAGGATTCCTGCTTCTTTCCTTTTTCCTGACAATAACAGCCTCCCTGTGCCTGGACTCCCGCAGACGCTCGCTTGATGTACTTGATAACTCCTCAACTGTTATACCGGCACCACCCCCAGTGATTCAAGCCCTTGGGCAGATAGCACAGAAAACCCCTACTTCAGTGGGGGCACTCATGGATGGATTAGAACAGAAAGAGCTAATGATTCAGGTTCCCATGGATTCTAAGGAAGAAAATGTAAAAGTAAAAAGATTGTTAGGTAACCCTCACTCAGCTCATGCAAACTCACAAGAAAGAGAAACCCTGTCTCGAAAAACCAAAAAAAAAATTGCTATCCTCCCTCACACCCCCATTTAACTTTCATTCACAGAACTAGTCTTGCTTTTGAAATAGTTTCACCTCTTACAAAAGTTTCTAAACAATAGAGATGAAAAATTTTAACACACTCTTAAAAATTGAAATTAAATGCCAAAGTATATGCTGAGCAAATTATATTAAATTAAAAAACAACACCAGGGGAAAGGAAAGGGAAACCGAAAGGAGTTGATGGATAGGTACACAGTCCCTGAAAAGATGATGAGACTACTGATGAGGAGGTCACCCAACAAAGTGTAAATCCTTAACACTGGTGAATTTTACACTAGTAAGTATTTTGGCACACTATACTCATGTTTATATATTTTACAGTAATTAAAATATGACACGAATTGGGTGGTGTTGACTATGTATGCTTGTTTCAGGTCAACACTACAGGCTAATACTGACCTTTACCCCTACACAAGGCACCCTCCTGTACCCACCACCAAGGGAGAAGACAGCAGGGTGGGATGATAGGAAACGAGGGTCTGGAATAACAAAAGGACATCACAACTTGAGACAACAGGGAGGTTGGGGATAGCTCCTGGTGCAAGACACATACCTGGCAAGCACATCTGGGTACTGCGTTTCTTTGAACATTTTTTCCATTTCCTCGACCTGCCCCAGTGTGAACTGCAATGTGGTTCGCTGCCGCCTTCATGAGGAATGGTGCGTTGGAATCCGAATCACAGACTTGGCTGAGGACCTTGGCTCCTCCAGGTGAGGCTCCAAAGAAGAGGAGTTTGGATCTCTACTGCTCTCCTCAAAGTTGTTTTGGCTCTCACGGACCTGGCGGGCTGCGTTATTTAGTTCCATTACGCAGCCTGCATCACCTCCACTAGGGTCACTACCCACCAGTGCCAAGGCAGCCTCTAAGGTGGAGACCTCAGCTATCTCCTCACCATTCTCATTCCTCACAATGTATATATACATATATATATATATATATATATATATTGTGGCCCCAGGAATGACCACCCTTGAGGCCTATTGTTCAGTCATCTCTACTACTGATGAGGCATCAAGAGGCACCCTGAGGAAAGGGTGACGTCAATGCATCCTTCTATGCATGCTCCACACTTCAGGTTCCTCAAGGTTGAAGTACACATGCTCCTCTCCAGATGGGTGCTATAGGCTTTTCCCTCTGCTCTGGGCTATTTGACCTCCTGCTGAGGTAGGTGGTATTTGCTTTATTGCACAAATCGAGGGTGTGGTCCAAAAGATGAGGAACTGAGGGAGCCTTTGTGAACAGCAGTGGGAAAGGCACTAGGAAGTTAAACCTTGCTTCTAGGGCATGCGTGCAGAATGAGTTTTAGCTTGCGTCTGTACACATGCTCATGCTGCCTGTTCCTCCTAGGTTGTAGAGATGACACTGAAGGGTGAATTGTGTAGCATTGCAAGATAATTGGGGAATAGAGTATGGGAGAAAGGTGGGAACACACACTGACCACAGGATCCTTGCGTGAACATGTAGAAAATTTCTGTGGACCTCACCCTCCACCTACCACTGCTGCTCAGAGAATGGGCTTAGAACTAAGTGGACATGGTCAGATTAGTGGCTGATAGTTCAAGAGTGCCTGTTAGTACATTGAATGCTAGCTAGTCATTGTTCTTCAAGCTCAACATCAAGATCCTTGAACTGGGTTCGAATACATTTCTAGTTAATGGCACTGTCGAAAACCAAACAAAAGATACTCCCTCCTCTCAAAAGTAAAATGAACGCTTAATAAATAATTACCTCCAATTATAATAGTTTTATATTCTCTGTTAAATTCCACATGTAATATTTGCCTCCATTCTTATCACTGAGGATGTTGATGTGGTCCCTACTTCTGTTGGATTGAAAGTAAATACATAAATATTCAGGCAGTGTTTCAAACAATATTCAGCATGTGACATATGGCATATGACACCTTTTCAGAAAACTAATAGGTGCCTGAGTTAGCCACAGTTGGAAGTGGGGGAGGGTCAGTCCCCCTCTTCCTGACAGATTCCCAGAGTAAAGAAAATTTTGCCTTGTTCAGGATTACAAATTGCTCCTGAAAAGATACAAAGAGGAGATTCTATTAATTATTTGCGATATAAAATAGGTCTACACAAAATTATACCTCAAAAGATGCAAATTAGGAGAGATTGATCATGAACTCTTAATGACTTTGAAAGATTATTTGGAGACATTTCCCATCAATGAACTTTTGCTGGTGTAAAAAATGATGAATTGAGGAATTTGTTCAAAATCTTAGAAGGAAATCAAGGACTTAAATAGTCCAAGAGAATTATCTGCTGAAGCTGAGAGAGAATTGGCCTTGGTGGAAAAGAAATTACAGGAAGGACATGTGGATCATGTGGCTCCAAATCTTGATTGCATTTTGGTTATTTTACCCTGTAAGCATTCTCCTATAGGAATTTTAATGCAGAGAGAAGATATTATGTTGGAATGGATATTTCTACCAAATAAACAGAGTGAAAAATTAAAAACTTATGTGGAAAAGATCTCTGATTTAATTTTAAAAGGAAAATAGAGACTTTGTCAATTAGCAGGAATAGACCCAGCAGAAATTGTAGTACCTTTAACTAAGGATGACATTGACAAATAATGGATACAAAGTGAATCTTGGCAAAGAGTTTGAAGTAATTTTTGGGGAGAGATTAACAGCAAATATCCCAAAAGTGAAAGAATTCAACTTATAAAGAGAGATGATTGGATTCTGCCTCATATTGTATGGGAAATACCCATATCTGGAGCCTGTACATTTTATACAGATGCAAACAAACAAGGAAAGGCAGGTCACAAATCAGAAAATTTAAGTAAAGTGGTTCAAAGTTCTTATAATTCAGTTCAAAAACCAGAACTGTATGCTATTCTGATGGTATTAATGAATTTTTAGGAACCTCCCAACATAGTTACTGACTCTCAGTATGCTGAAAGAATGGTATTACATATTTAGACTGCAGAATTTACCCCTCATGAGTCAGAATTAACTTTGTTATTTATTCAGTTACAAAATATAATCAGGAATAGGAAACACCCCTTACATATAACTCACATCTGATCCCATATGGACCTGCCATGCCCTCTAGCACAAGGTAATGAAGAGATTGATAAACTATTGATAGGAAATGTGCTGAAGACCTCAGAACTTTATTAAAAAACCCTATCATGTCAATAGTAAAGGTTTAAAAAAGGATTTTTCAATAATCTGGCAACAAGCCAAGGAAATTATAAGAAAATTTCCTACTTATACTTTCTACAATCAGACTCCACTACCAGCAGGGTGTAACTCAAAGGGTACTTAGAGGAATAAATAGATGTGTTTCACTTTGCAGAATTTGGAAAATTGAAATATGTACACCATACTATTGATACTTATTCAGGATTTCAATGGGCAACTTCTGTGAGTTCTTAAAAAACTTATTCAGTAATCCTGCATTTGCTATAAGTTATGGTCATCATGGGTATAACTGCATAAATTAAAACTGACAATGCTCCAGCGTATGTCTCTGGTACAATAAAACAGTTTTTTTCTTATTACAATATAAAGCATATTACAGGCATACCACATAATCCTACAGGCCAAGCAGTTGTAGAAAGATCAAACAGAACTCTAAAGGATGTGCAAAATAAACAGAACAGGGTTACAAAAAACCACAGAAATAGACTGCATAATGTTCTATTAACTTTGAATTTTCTCAATGCTAATGAGAAAGGAACAACAGCTGCAGAGAGACATTGGAAATAGAAAAAAACTACAGAATTTAATCAGCCTATATACTTTAAAGATATGCTGACCTCAGAATGGGAACCAGGATATGTGTTACATTGGAGACGAGGTTTTGCTTTTGTTTCTACAGGAGAAGATAAGCTGTGGATACCATCAAAATTAATAAAGGTTCAATTTCAACAACAGAGACCTCTTAATTAGAAGAGGTGAAAGTTCATCGACCAGCATGATCATCCAATTAAAATTAACTTATATCACTAACAAATGTTTTTTTATTTAATCAGATGTAACTTGCCAAAAGGGGACCTCCCCAAAGTTAGGCTTGGGGAAGGGATTTTGTTTTTGTCTTTCAGGAGAATGAAGGCTAAGGAATCTGAAGAATACTGGACAAATGAGACATCTCAAGAAAAGGGACAAATCACCCAGAAAAAAAATGTTCCAAGAAAAAGAGTAAATTGTCCTATTGTGAAATACATATAAAATTTCATAAGTCTTCCTAAATGTTTGTTTCTGCTCTTCTCTCCAGACACTTAACACAACCCTAGGGTTTTCCCTGCTCTTGGAAGTTTGGGGAGGGTCAGGATTAAAAATTCAGTTCATTTTTTTAAGGTTTATTTTTCTTTTTCCTTATGTGTATGTGTGTGTTCACTTGTTTGTATATGTACATGTGTGTGGGTGTAGACACATAATAAGGCATATCATAGCTTTTCAGAAAAAAATAATAGGTACCTGAGTTAACCACCGGCGAAAGTGGGGAAGGTTCAGTACACCTCTTCATGACAGATGCCCATATGCCTTATAATGTATTTTGTGTTTTTCTAAAAGCTGACTACTTGGCTGTCCATGGATTTGTTAGTGTAGATAAAGAGACAGAAACCCTAACTCTGAAGCATGCTAATGAAGGAAGCTGGGGTCTTTATGGTGATGTGGAGCCATGGAAAGGCACTTGATATTTGCTTTGTTTGTTTGTTTTGTTTTTTTGGGTTTTTTTCCTTGTTTTTTTTTTGAGACAAGGTTTCTCTGTGTAGCTTTGCACCTTTCCTGGAACTCTATCTTAGCACAGACTGGCCTCAGATTCACAGAGATCCACCTGACTCTGTCTCCCTAGTGCTGAGATTAAAGGTGTATGCCACCACAGCCCGGCTTGGCATTTGACATTTTTACTCGGGCCTCAGGGGACAATTTTCCTTCTCACTGAATGCCACACAGTTTCTAGGAGACCTCTGCATTATAACTTCAGAGGAGGAAGAGAGCAGAAGGCAAAGAAAGAAGCAGCTAAGAAAAAAGAAAATGGGATGGGCAGTGTCAGCTCTATTTAGCTAAATCCCAAAGCTTGAGCTCTGTATATTTCGGAACCCTGAATGAAATGCCTTGTTCACAGTTTCCTTAACCATGAAATGGGGATAACATCAATGGCACAGGACAGGGACACCATCAGGGTTCATTGAGTTACTTGCAGAGTTTGACATCCTTTTACTTCAACTTCACAAACCAGTGTACCAGTAACTACAGTTTACTTCCCCTGAAAAGCATGATCTCAGCACTAGGACAGTGCTTCCAGAGCCTGTGTCAGCATGGAAGCCTCTGACTTCTGAATTACTGTAAATAGCCCAATCAAGCTGCCTGTAACCATCCAGTGCATCTCATACTCAGCTCTAAACAGGATGTCTCCATCAAATCCCTCCCCTCAGGGCTCAGGGAACCCCAGAGAAGAGGAGGCAGAAAGAGTGTAAGAGCCAGAGGGGATGGAGGACACCAGGAGAACAGGTCCCTCCAAATCAACTGAGCAAAGCTCCTGTGAACTCTCAGAGACTATAGCAGCAAGCACAGGGCCTGCATGGGTCTGCACCAATCTTCTGAATTCAGTTTAGTGTTTTATGGGACTCCTGAGTGTGTTGACCTAGGGTCTCTGATCCTTGGGGTCAGTCCAGAAGCTCTGGGACTTCCATGCTTTCACCTTGTGATTCCAGAGCTGAGAGAATATTTCCCTAAGTATTCCTAGCCCCTATGTGATTGTGGGTTAAGCGCCATGCTCAATGGCCTGAGCAAGGGCTGTGCTCAGGCCTCATTCCCCACTCCTTGGCTCATTTCATGCTTCTGACACCATGCTTCTGAGTCTTGTCATTTGCCTCCCTGCCTGCCTTGTGCCCGTTTCCGTGCCTTCCTTCACACCATCCGGGGTGTAGCCCTTTCTTCAACTTACTCCTTTCCATTCTCAGCTTCCCCTCTCCCTTCACAAAGGGTCGTGGTCCCGTGGATTTCCTGAATGTCTCCTGTCTCAAGTAGACAGGGCTGGTACCTCAGACTCATGGAATTTTCCTCTGTTTTCACTGTGTAGTATGCTTTTGTTCCCCTGCTATCTACCCTGAGGTCATGGATGGGAGGAGCCTGACATCCAGTCTCTCCTGAGCTCTGAGCCTGGACTCTGAACTTAGGACATTGTGTCTGCCTGGTCTGCATTTAGCAAAGCTCCTGCTCAGTCAGTTGAGCTGTCCTGCATAGCCTAACACTCCCAATGTGTGCTCTGCATCCTCATCCTTGCACACACCCAGCAGAAGTATGGGTACCCTGGCCTGACTTAGACAAAGTCTTATTATCTTTATTTAGCTAGAATTATGCCTTACTACAAAGGATTTATGTGAGTAGGTTTCTGTCCACTACTCTGCCCTCTGCTCTGACGCTGGAAATTCCAACAATCCCAGGCTGCCATTTTTTTAGATTTATTTATTTTAGTTTATGTGTATGACTCTTTTACCTGCATGTAAGTATGTGCATTATGTAACTTTCTGGTATCTATGGAGGTCAAAAGTGGGTATCAGATACCCTGGAAATGGGCTTATGGATAGTTGTGAGCAACCATGTGGTTAATGATATATGAACGCAGGTCCTCTGCAAGAGCCATCACTCTAGTCCCAACCAGGCTTCATTTTAAAGACAATGTCCTCAATTTTGGCCCTAAATGCCTGCCATCACTGAAGAAGTAGCTAAACTTGTCTTTATCCTTCATAGTCAGGGCCACAGACCTGGTAGGTCAGTGTTTAGGCCAAAGAGCAGAACAGACTACAAGCTGTCTTGACTCTGGCCCACACCTGAATCTGAACTTACGTCAAAGAGGCGACTTTACTACAAGATGTCTTGACTGTGGCCCACACCTGAATCTGAGCTTAGCTCCTTTCCTATACCTGTTTAGAAGCTCCCCTGGAACACTCTTCCTTTCTACTGTTGAACAGTTCAGTAAATGTTTTCCTTTCGTAGTTGTGATGCTGTAACATTGACATCCCTGAGCTCCTGGACCTCTCATGTGGGACCCCAGGTATTCATACTTCAATGCTCAGCCTTCACTCCTGACCTATATACTTGACATCTACGTATGGATCACATTGCAGAAGCATTGCTTCAGGCAGCTTCTATGAAAGCTGGTTAGGATGGACTTAACTCCTGAGGGCTGTGCCTATTCTGAGGCTGACTCTAATGATGGGTTAGAGCCCTGAGCTTCTTTCAAAAGACTCCTTCTAGATGCAAGTACTTTTTTTTAAGCTTTACCTTGTGAGGAGGGCATTATTCCCAGATTCCTTGGACTTGGAAGGTTTTTCTTGGTGACAAATGGGTCTCACTGCTATATGACATCATATGAAGATCTCATCTGAATGGAACCCTATTCTTGAACCTCTACTTTCTGGCAGAATTTTGATGAAGGTTACTTGAACATTCCTTGCAGTATTTGGGATATGGAAGTCACCTTATTGGATATACCAGGTTCTGTTCTCTGTTTCTGTACTTCTCCTCTCTCTAGTCATCTTCAATCCTTTTTTCTCTGGCCTTGAACCACTTCATGTGTGCCTTGTAAACCCTTCCCTTCTCCATCTGTCCTACCCTGCTATACTACTTCTTTCCCACATCAGACCATGTGCTGTCTACAGTCACCTTTGTTTAGAACAGTGGTTCTCAACCTGTGGGTTGTGACCCACTTGGGGTTGCTTACCAGATATGCTGAATGTCAGATATTTCTGTTACCACTCATAACATAGCAAAATTACAGTTACAAAGTAGCAATGAAATAATTTTATGGTGTGTGGGGTCACCTCAACATGAGGAACTGTGTTAAAGGTTTGAAGCATTAGGAAGGTTGAGAACCACTGGTTTAGAATCTTATAGAAGGCTGCTCCCTCTGAGCCAAGTCAGAGGCATTGCAGTCACCTTATACCACAGTTCTGATAGTAAAATTCCTAAAACATGGCCTTTTGGGAAATTCAGAATCCTTGGCCAGTATTTCCTGTATTCAACAAAGTACCCAGCACATGCACTCTCAAGTATCAGGTGGTACATGTGTTCTGAGCTGTGGTGTAGCCTGATGCTCTCTGTTGCATGTCCTCTCCACAAGCTTGAGTGTTCTGTGGCCTGGGATCCTGCTGTGTACCTGGCTGGGTGTACCCCTACCCCTATATCATTCTTCTGCCCCCTCAACAGTCTTGTTTTGTAAATATAAACTGATCTATTGCCCAGGAATAACAACAAGCTGTGATACATCCAAAATTTGTCAGAAATATGTATGTTTAAAGAAGATGATAGGGTTTCTTTTGTGGCCTACTATACTATATTACTAGGTAGCTGAAAGTTATTATGCCATATTAATTTTCAAGTACTATGTGCCTTCTCTGGGAGGGTATAATAAGGAGCATGACAGGATCAAGTGCACATTTTTATCATTGATTCTTTTTACTACTGTTGTATAGCAGTTTCCCCCGGATTGAAACATTCAATTCCACAGAAAAGCTCCTTAAGAAGGAGTAACAGGGACTGTGCATTTAGCTCAGTGGTAGAGTGCTTGCCTAGCAAGCACAAGGCCCTGGGTTAGGTCCTCAGGTCTGTGCACAAATATCAGGGTTTTTTATGTTCAGCATCACCGTGAAGACTGCAGCTTCTAGCATTAGCAGGTTGCAGTCTCAGAGGCTCTGCTTCTTATTCTATACTACCAAACCTGCTAACAACCAAAGAACTAATCTTTATAAAATCACACAATACATTGAAAGGGGTGTAATACAACTTCAGATAAGATAGTATTCTTTTCAGAAGGGATATTCTACTCTTCCTCCTGATAGGATGCTTAGGAGGAATTTGATGGGATTTACTTGGGTCAGGAGTTCTTGGGGGAATACTGTAAGGATTTATGGGCCCCTATATTGTATGTAGGACTCAAAGTCCAGTAAGCTGAATATCCAAAGGCATTCTAAATGTTGTTTGATAATTTTGAGCAGGTATACTTTTATGGGACTTTGCCTGGACCCAACCCTTCTACATAAAAATGAATCTTTGTATGGGGCGGGCAGGTCTTCTGTGATGTTTCAGTGGGTAAAGATGTTTGATGACAAGCCTGATGACCTGAGCCTGATCCCTGGGATGCACATGTAGAAAGAGAGAACTGAGTCTACCAAGTTGTCTTCTCACATCTTAACATGTGCTGTGGCCTGACTCCATAGTACAGGTCCATACACACATAACAAATAAATTCAACAATTAAAAGGATTACTAATCTACTCAGCTACCAACTCTATGGGTATTTGACAAGGCTTTTGTATTTAAGGACATTGATTTTCACACTTTCAAGTCAAATTATTTGCACTACAACTTTCTTAGGCATCTTACTAGCTGCCCTAATATCACAAAACTCTAGGATTCTACAATTGAAAGGAAGAAAGAAAAAGTTTTCATTTGTGTGGGGGGACTGGAAGATGGCTAAATGGTCAAGAACATTTGTTGCTCTTTCAGAGGACCAGAGTCCAGTTCCCAGCATCCACCTCAGGTCCTCACAACCACCTATCTATAAGTTGAGCTTTAGGGCCTCCAGTGCTCCCTGTAGGCACCCACAAGCATGTGCACAAAAACTAATAATCATCTTGTGGTTTCTAGGCAATCCCACTACTACTATATCATATCCCCCATGTGTTAATTAATTAATGCCTTTATTTATTGTAGTAAAGTAGAGATAAATGAAAAGCCACTTTTATACTTTAGAGATCACCACCTTTACATATTTTTGTGTTGGTATGTGACCCATCTCCAGAAGTCTCTTCATCTAGCCAAGCTGAAATGCTGTATTCCTCTAACAGCTCCACTTTTCCATCTTATTTCCACAGGAGGGACCTTGCAAAGCGCTTGTTCCTGGGAGAATCCACAGTGCGGGTCAGTAAATCTGATAAGGCTTTGGGCAGGGCTCTCTGCTTCTGGTTGATTTTCTTGTAGCCATTATGAAATGTGATCATGGGTGGGAGGTGCCCTTGTCTGTTTTATAATGGCAACCAAGCATTGAGTCTTGCAGTTTTCCAGAGGTAAAAATGGAATGAACACCCAGCAGCTTATGGTCCTTTCCCATTACCGGAGGCAGCATGATCTCTTAGTTGAAAAAAAAAACTGAAAAGTCAGACTACTTATAATCAGTGTGTAGACTTCAGATGTATAGACAGCATTCAATATTATAATGCCATGCATATAGGAAGACATAAATGTTTACTGGTGTGTCTGCAGTGATTAATACTGAAGTCCTGACACTCAGGTCATTTCAGAGCACTTACATCTAGGATCATAGTAGGACTCTTAATGACCTTGGGGACCTCTAATTGATGCAGCACGGATAAAAAGGGGTTCAGATGCAGCAAATATACACTTACTTAACAGCATGAGTTAATTGAGACAAGGGAGAAATTCTTCCAAGAAGCACACTTTTTCAATTACTCACCGTTGTTCAGTTTAGCAAAGAGTCATGTGGGAAGACACTTTAAAAGTCCACGTGGTTGGCCCTCCACCTTTGTAAGTTTGTGGAAAGGTGATGTAGACAACAGCAAGGCCGAATTTTCATGTCCTCCCATGCTGTGTTTAGATTATCTAAAACATTGTCAAAATAGTCTCATTAGTGTTTGGAGAGGTCTAGGGCCGATAGCTTTGGAAATCTGTGTTAAAATTAAACAAAAAAGAACCCCAGGAGGTGTTGGTGCACACCTTTAATCCCAGCACTTGGGAAGCAGAGCCAGGTGAATCTCTGTGAGTTCATGGCCAGCCTGGTCTACAGAGCAAGATCCAGGACAGGCACCAAAACTACACAGAGAAACCCTGTCTCGAAAAAAAAAATTAAACAAAAAGAGTCAGACTGAATTTATTTCAGTTTATCTAATAAGGAGGATGTGATCAGGGGAAAATAGCAAAGTCAAAATGTAGGTGGCGGCTGAGGACAGAGCTCACTGGATAAAACACTGGCCACATGAGTTGGATCCTCAGCACCCACAAAAAGGCTTAGCAGGTATGTCAGCTTACATGCATCATAAGCTCGGGTTCAGGAGGCAGAGACTGTGGGTCCTGAGGGTGATCGAGACTAGCTTAGTTGCTGAGCTTAGGTTCAGGGACAGACCCTGCCTCCATAAATCATGTGTGGAACAAGCTAGGAAGATGCTTGACTCTGATCTCAGTCCTCTGCAATCACGAGTGTGCATGTGCACGTGGACACACATGCACATCACACACCATCCACATAAAAAGTAAAGGTTGCCATGCCACAGACAAGTAAGTCTTCTGTTGAATAACTTGGAAACTGAAAAGGTTCCTTTTCCTTTAAAGAAAACTATGTAGAAGATGTGAGTTTTGTGGAATTTGGAAAGACTAGAGCTCATTTGAAGGTAGAGTTATAGCTATCTTATTTTCAAATGAATTTCTTTCCTTCAGACAGAAAGACCATGAGCCCAAAGAAACTGAATATTCCATGCCAAATCAGAAAGGACAAAGAGAGTGCAGAGTGCTGTTAATGCTAACTTCAGCATGCATCAGGACAGACATGAGATAAGCATGCTGCCCTACCTGCAGTAGGGTGTGCAGAACAGTAGTTCCAAATAGCAGGCCCCTGAATGCATGCATCCTAACACCACGAAGTATATGCTAGAGTAGGACCAGGCTCAGGTGGGAGAAGTTGGAAGAAAGAAGAGGGGTTTTCCCCAAGATGGAGAGGAAGAGTGAGAGGAAAAGAAAAGCTGAAGGTGTGAGGGATTTTTCCCCTCTCGGAGCTGACAGGCCACTGCACTGCAGCTCTAGGTATAAATGCACTGCAGCTCTAGAGGCTGATGCACAGCAGCTCTAGAGAGACTGAAGCACTGCATCTCTAGAGAGGCTGATACAATGCAGCTCTAGAGACTGATGCACTACATATCTAGAGAGGTTGATGAACTGCAGCTCTAGAGAGGCTGATGCACTGCAGCTCTAGAGAGACTGATGCACTGCAGGTATAGAGACTGATGCACTACAGTTCTAGAGAGGGTGATGAATTGCAGCTCTAGAGAGGCTGTTGTACTGCAGCTTTAGAGAGGTTGATGCACTGCAGCTCTAAGTGAGGCTGATGCACTTCAGCTCTAGAGAGGTTGATGCACTGCTGCTCTAAGAGAGGCTGATGCACTGCAGCTCTAGAGAGGTTGATGCACTGCTGCTCTAAGAGAGGCTGATGCACTGCAGCTCTAGAGACTGATGCACTGCAGCTGTAGAGAAAAGGTGGACATAGGACACAAGAGAAAACACCCATGTTCTTTTTGCATACTCTTCAGTGTGACTTTCCCAAAGTAGGGAGAGAAAGTACATGGAGGCAGGAATGTACAGTTTGAGAACTTCCCAATACAATGGACCCTCATTCACTAGGAGCCTGAGAGGATGGTGACATCTAACAGGTAACTGTGACTGTATGTCTATAGCTAGACAATGTATTGAGGAGGAGGCAGTTCTGTTAAATGTTCTCCACTCTGTGGCAGATCACCTTCCTGAGTGCAGGGTCAACCTTAAGGCTCTGTCTTCAGGCTTTGGATGTCCTGGTAAAATAATAGGGTCCAGGATGCCCTTCATGTCGGGCAGGAAGTAGGGCATCCATATCCTCATGCTGCAACTCTCATTGAGAAGATTGCCTTTGTCCTGAGCCCAGAAAACATAAGAGGGCAAGAAGTCCATAGGTGACAGCAGCCTCGCCCATCACCTGAACTCCATGGAAGCAGGGGACTGCCAAGATACCTGAATAATTTGTCTAAATTGGACTTGTTTTTCTAACCCTATAAGTGACAATATCCCAGCTCTGTGCAGGCCTCCCTTGGAGTAGTGTTAGCTGTTCCAAGGCAATTTGAGAGGGAATTTTTTGTTTGTTTGAGCTGGGGTAGGATTTTGAGACATTTTGCCTGTGAAGGCCAGGCCATTGCTAGACCCCAAAGCTAGGGGTAGTCCAAACCTGGGAATTATTTCCTGAAGAAATTTCCTAGTAATTACTGGAGCAGAATCTGTTTGGGTGGTGTATGCCTCCATGCATCCTTGGAAGGTGTCTACAAACACCAGCAAATATTTGTAGCCAAAAATAGGCTAAATTTCAGTAAAGTCTAACTCCCAATGTTTTCCAGGTCCACTTCCTCAAGCCCAGATCCCTTTGGAGTTTACCTGAGCATAGGTGGCACACATAAGCATGGTGTCTTTAATCAAGTTTTTCAAATGTGACTCTGAGGAGTTGAGCAGTTATTGTGTCTTCTAGGTGGGTGGCTTGGCGGAGCTCTGTAACCAGTCAAGTTCCCAGACTCTTGGGAAAGATGGCTTTGTGGTCCAGCAGCATCCACCATCCTTGTTTATCATTTGTCCAGTTCTTATTTAACCCTGTTAATCTTGCCTCAGGGTCCCTCGTGTGAGTTCCAGTAAGCTAGGCTACCAACAGAGATGCCCCCTTGGTTCTAAGGCTACTTCCTTGGTGGCCAAGTCTGGGTGACTGCTCTGTTGCCTCTGGCTTCTGAGGAACCCCATTTTCTTCTGTCCTTTGCAATGGACAGTGGCCACCCTCTTGGATAACCAGAAAGCTTCCAATAGTGCTAAGATTTCTTCTCTATATTTTACTTCTTTCCCTGCTGAGGTTAGCAATTCTCTTTGACTGTACTGAGCCCCATGGACTTTGGCTGTGGTGAAAGCATGTTGGCTATCTGCTTATGTGGTGACAGCCTTGTCTTTCCCCTAGTGGAGTGGTTGAGTTAAAACTTAAAGCTCTAGAGCTTGAGCTGAGGATCTCCTGCTTAAAGATTGTGCTCAGATAGACTTATCTTAAGTCACCACCATTTCCCCTGCATAGTTGATTCCATTTTGGATGAAACTACTTCCATCTGTGAACAATACCTTATTTGGTGTTGTTAACAGGAAGTTAGTCAGGTCAGGCCCAATAGACTGGATCAGATCAGTCACCACAAGATAATCATGCAGAGGCTCTGTGGGGTTCTCATCTGTCAGGAGACTGGCATGGTTGAGGGCTCATGTCTTATGGATCACAATACAGGATTGATCCAGAAGCAGTGATTGGTATTCTGGATGTTAGACATCCATCTCTCAGATGCTCCCCTCAAGAGGGTACCAACAGTGTGGAGCTGTCAGGAATAGTTTGTGACAAAGTTAATTTGTTAGTTTCTTTTACCAGCAAGGTGGTGGCAGCTGTGCCCCTTATACAAGCCAGCCATCCAGCTGTTACTAGGTCAAGACTCTTGGACAGATATGCTACTGGTATTTTTCAGTATCCCAGGGTTTGGGTGAGGATCCCCTGTGAAGAGTCTCTGACCTCATTCACATACAAGTGGAATGGCTTAGGAATGTATGGCAGGGCCAGGGTTGGGGCAGACACCAAGGTCTTTCTGAAGGCTTTGAAGTCCTTCTTTTCAGGCTCAGTCCATTCCTAAGACTGAATAACCCACAGTGCTGGCATAGAGAAGCTTTGCTGTCTCAGCAAATCCCATTACTCATAGTCAGGGATTTATGGATATTTTCCCCCTTAAACTCCAATGGATCTGCACTCAGCCACCATCAAATGATTCTGGTGAAATCCTGAACTCCTTCTCCTGGTCTATTTCTCCCATTTTCTCTCTTATCTGTTTCCCCAAGGGCAGTGATCACCTCGTGGGAAAGTTTCTTTCCCTCTTTGTCTTCAGCTTGAATCTCAGCTACTGTAAACTTTCTGAGAGATTTCCATAAGTTGAAACCTATTAAACTTCTGCCACCACTTCCCACACATGTGACTGAGAAATTACTTCTGAAGAGGCCAGTATTGGCTCAAGACCCCCAAGACCAACTTCTCATCAAAGAAGATTTATTCGCCCCAGAGAGACAAAGAGCAGGGAGTAAGAGACAAACACAGGAGATAGAGGATGAGGGAGAAGGGGAAGGGAACAAGGGAGAGGGGGAAGAAACATTTGTGGGAGGGGAGGATGACAAAAGATTGTCTCTGGATAGAGAGGAGACAGACAAGGGTCATAGGCAAATGGCAGTTTGTAAAGGTAAAGGGGAAACTTCCCATTAGGATAAGGTGTTTAATTTTGATTGGACATGTTAATTAGGGAAGCCACAAGGGGATTTTGATTATTGGACTTCAATACTTTGATAGCTGGATTTGGTAATCAGCTTTAGGAGAAGGAAGTGGCTAAATAAGGGAATAGACCTTGGTGGCTAGGTTTAGGAATGTAAGCTAACAGTTTTTAGCAAGGCATAGGGAATGGGGAGATGCATAAGGCCTGCCAGAGCCATGTTTGCCAGGCTCAAGCTGGCTAGAGTCCCTTCAACTTTCTCCTTCTTCCGAGCAACCAGCACCTGGCTCTGGGAATTATTCCCATCTCCCAACTGAGGAAACAGGCAGAAGTTTGGGGTTTCTCTGAGTTACTTGGTTAGGGCCTGACCCGTCCAGCAGGTCAGGTTATTCGTGGGTCTCGGGCCAAGAAACACCTGAAAGAAACCATGGGGAGAGAAGGGAAGACGAAGCCAAGCACAAATGAGACACTGAGTCAATCTGAGTCGCATCAAGGCTCCGTTTATTAACTGAATTACTGATGCTTTTATACAAGGCTTTAAGCAGGGAGGGGAGCAGAGAAAGGAGGGTGGAAAATTTTCAGAAGAAGTCAGAGTGGTCAGGGGGAGGTGAAGTCTCTTTGGTCCAAGGCTTTGCAGCTGGCCGGTTACTGTTCAAGGTTATATCTAAAAGTATACTTCTCAGTTAGGCCAAGGCCATCCTGCCTTGGCAAGTCTTGCAGTTAGCCAAGGGCGTCCGGTTAGTAAGCCTCAAGTCAGAAATTCAAAGCACAATAGATCTAATTCACACAGGCCTGGGTCAGTTTCCAACAGGGCCAAAGGATTCTGGTTTCCAAGGAGAAGACACAGGTCTTAAGCCAAGGTGAGGGGTCTTACACCAGAGGAAGCCATTGGTTATTACATGGGAACTGGCGATTACAGATGAGGAAGCACCCAGCTAGTCATAGCAGTAGTGGAGCCAGCTGCCACGAGGCACAGCCACACCTGCTGCCAGAAACAGGGGCACCACAGTGCTGCCTGGCATTGCCCATGAGCTTGCAGGAAATTGTGCACTGTCTGGGGCAGCTGTAGCTGTGGTCTTAGATGACTTACTCTCCCTTTCATTTTCAATCTGTTTCTTCAGCCAACAGAACTGATAGAAACAGACAAGGAAACACACAGGGAGACACAGTCATACTGAGAGACACATACAAAAGACAAATGACAAATAGGGGTGGCCACCACACATTCATACACCTGCAGACCAACAGTCTAGTGACATCACACAGATCCCAGACACAGGATCTATGATCAAGTCTGACCTCTCCTCTTGTGTCCTAACCAGATGGCACCCCTTACACACACAACTTACTTCTGGAGGTGTTCAGACTAGATGACTTTTGTTTTATCTTTTTTGTTTGTTTCTCTTTTGGGTGGTGACCAATACTGGGTGCCTCCAGAGTGCTCAGCAGCAATGGCTCAGAGATGATTTTCTTGGGATTGTGGACCGTCTCAGGCCGAGCACATTCCCTAAGAGTCCTCTCCAGCTGGTGCACTCTTCACTGTTCCTGGGGGTCCCAAGACAATAAGTGTCTGGGTCCAATCTCTGGGATCTCAGAGGGACCT
>CABHPQ010168215.1:0-17885 GCA_902168405.1 Peromyscus aztecus | reverse complement strand
AATAGATGACATTTTGAAAGTGGGAAACTTAGAAATGAAATTCTTTTGTGCCTGCTTTGCTGAAAGAATGTCAAAATAATTTCTACCCCTACAGAGATGGGTCATGAATTCCCTGAAGACTTTGCCCCAGAAAACAATGTGTAAGACAAAAACATATGTGCTGTTACTTTGATGCTAGGTGACTGGATAGTCCCTGGGAAATAAAAACGGGAAGTATAACAAAAAGTGAATTGGGTACTGTGTAATTGAATAAGCTGATTGCTTAGGCTTGAAGGACGTCTCTTGAGAACATAAAATCACTGCTTTTGGGAGCATCTGAAATGAGTCATTTCCGGGGCAGGAGCAGTGAGCAATGCCCACTGCTTTCTTCCAGTTTTCCTGTCTCGCTGGCTAACATACTTCTGGCTTATGTTACCCAGTCCCCACACACACGTACTGGAATTTACAGCTGCCCTGTGGTCTCGTCCAAGCAAAGCACAGGTGTGGTGGTCTTTCCTTGTCAGTGGCCACATAATGATAGCAGCAGCATGAGCCATTTCTAGAACATTCTGGCCAATCAGCAAGGCTACTGGGTGAGGCCGGAAGCACGGAACTGGGAAGAGGGACAGAGCCACAAAGGTACAGAAGCTGGGCCTAGCACACGTAACCAACACCTTCACTCTTCAAATGTAAGTTCTCCCTCACATTTCCAGGCGCCAAGTGGCGCGTGCCTCACCCAGCCTTCTCATCCACTCAGGGATGAGACTGACTTCTGTCTTCATTTAGTCAAACAAAGAGCTGGAAAATCAATTCCAGTGATTTTCTTTTTGTACTTCCAGCCCCTTTCAATGTTTGGCTAAGCAGACTCAACCCAAAATTTAAGTTTATTGTTAATCACTAGTTGATGGTCAGTAACTGTTTTTTGAAAGTCATCCATTGAATACATAAACACGTGACGACAGGCTTCCTCAGTGTTCACGCTGTGTACTGCCCTGACAGAAAGAGAGAAGGGGGACGTGGATGCAACTGGAGACGACTGCATTATGAATTAAGCTGACCCAAGAAGGCCAGGTACTGTATGTTTTCACTCATGCGGCTCCTGGATTGCAGACAGATACATAAAATCATGTGTGTGTGGATGACATGAAAGGAGAGCGGATTGTCTAGGGAACAGGGGAACTACTGGGAAGGGGGGACCTGAGAAGAGGGACAGTAGAGGACCATGCACTCTTAATGACAGCAAGGCCGCTCTCAGGCAGTAGCAGGTTTTAAGGAGTAAAATGAAAAGTGTCAGCTCTGTGGTGGCTTCTGTTCTTCTAGAGGACCAATCTGCATAAAGAGAAATACAGAACAAAGGTATTCTAAATGCTCATGGCGGAGGTGGCTTTAGGGGAAAGGTTTGTAAAGAACACAATGGAAAAAAATTTGAAGAGATAATAATGAGAAAAGGCTGGAATATGATGCTCTGGTTGAGTTGCCTCAACCTGTGGAATTCTGTGTATTTGTTTTGGGGGAAGGAGGAAGAGAGAGATAACCACAGGGAAAGTGATTTCCCTGTTAACCAGTGACTAGATGGAAACAAGCAAAGATTTACGAACTCATTGTGGAGTAGGGAATTTTGGAAGACACCACAAGGAAACCAACGTCCGTATCACTAATGGATATAGATGCTGAAATCAAGAAAATCCTGAACCCAGAACCCAGCTGCACATTGAAGCCATGGCTGACCAGGACTGATCATTAGGGTGTTCAACATTTACGAATCCATAAACGTGATAGCTTAGCAGAATGGATGCTCATCCCAGTAGGTGCAGGACAATGACAAAATGAGACATCATTCAAGATAAAAAAACAAAAAACCCCAAACAAAGTAAGCATGGGAGAAACTCCCCTCACCACAACACTAGCTGTATACAAAGTCCACAGCTAACTACAGTGTAACTAAGGCAGAGAATCTGAACCATTCGGCCCTAAGTACAAGGCGATGACTTCTACTCTCGCTGCCCCTGCTCAGCACAGTGCTAGAGAGACTAGTCAGAGCAACAAGGCAAGAAAAAAATGATGACTCTCAAGAAACCAGGAAGAAGTAAAATTGTCTTTGCTCTTGGAGGGCATGATCAAGTGTGGAGAGGACAGTACCACACAGCAGTAGCGGCAGCAGCAACAAAGTCTGTTAAAATAGGAAGCACATTTAGTAGTGTCAGAATGAAAAAAAAACAAAAACAAAATAAAACATGAAAGCCTGTGTCGTTTCTATGATCAGAACTTATTAGAGAGAGAAAGGGACTGAACCATGCCCACTCAAACAATTATTAGGAAAAAAACAAAAACTGTCAGTAAAGACAGACTAAAAAACAGGTTTGAGTGAAGAAGTTCTCCATAGAAGGAAGAGGGTGGGAAGTGGAAGTCTGTTGTTAGGCTAGTCTCTTTAGAGCAATTTACTCTGCAGGAACTCCCCAGGGCTCAGAGAGAACATGTCAATCTGTTCTAAAACCAGCACCCCCATATTTCCAAAGCACCTCCACTAGCCCAGTGTCCACATCCATGTCACATTACAAGAGACATTCACCTCCATCCCCAAAGTCCTAGCCGAATGAAGAAATCTCTCAACAGTCAGGTCCAAAGTCTCATTTGAAACCCAAGGCAGACTCCTTTGATCTGTGAGACAGTAGAATCAAAACAAAATCTGAAGCAGGGTGGGTAGCTCATGCCTGTAATCACAGCACTTGGAAAGCTGAGGCAGGAGGATTGCTGTGAATCTCAGGCCAATTTGGGCTACATAGTGGTGGGTTTTAGGACACCCCGGGCTATGGTAATGAGAGAGACCCTTTTCTTTTCTTTTCTCTTCTTTTCTTTTCTTTTTAGTTCTGTAATTCAAAGGTGAGACAAGGCTAGGACAAGCGTTCCTATTTCAAAAGGGAGAAGAGCACTGTGTATAATTCCAGACTGAAGCCCAGCAGCAGAGACAGTGAAGCCGGACCTCCAGCATCCGACGGTGTGCATAACAAGGTGGGCGTGGCCCAGAGGCCTCGGAAGGACCCACCCCATAACTGCTGGCCCAGGTCTGTGTGGCAGCTTTCTCAATGGTACACTGACACCTGTGGCTCTCAGAGACTGACATTATATACAGCTGGTGGCTCTTCCTTCCTGGAATCTCGAGAATAACAATGGCGCTCAGCTGCAGTTGGCATCCCTGTGGAGAACTGCTCTGCCCCTGAAGCAGACCTCTTCCAGGCCCAGCAGGCTCTCTTTTGAAATCTCAGTGTGAGCCACTCTGACCCTGTAACTCTTGTGTGTCGCCTGCTTGCAGAATCGGCATTCAGAGATGCCAAAGCTTACTGATGACACCCGTTGGAGCAGTAACATCAGCCACCCTGGAGTAGCCTTCGAGTGCCTTGCTGGACACGAGGGATCAGGCAGGGAGCCCATGGACAGCACAGAGGCCGGCCTCTGAAACACTTGGGCCCCTGCTCTGCTATGGACAAGGCTGCCTCACAGATTCCCGGGGTGACAGCTGGGCATCTTTCTTTTCCAGTTTTCTTGTGTTCAGGACTTGGCTTCCTTTCTCTTGGCTAATCTCTTTAGTGAACAACTGCTGACCAGACTCTTTTCTCCTCAGCATCTGTTTGTTTGGGCCTTTTCTGGATAGGTTGTGAATTTTCTAAATATTTTTGCTGTGTTCTTTTTTGTTTTTGTTTGTTTGGAGACAGGAATTCTCTGTGTAGCGGTGGCTGTCTTGCAACTCGCTCTTTAGACCAGGCTGGCCTCGAACTCACAGTGATCCACCTGTTGGTTAAGCGGCGCTGCCATGGCGGCCATGCCAACGGATGTTGCGGTGGCGGAAGAATCATGAGCCATGGTGACCTCTCTAGAGCTTTACTGGGAGAGAGAGAGAGAGAAAGAGGGGGGGACGGGCTGTGCAGAGGGGAGAGAATACAGAAGAAGGAAAGAGAGGGCACAGAGAGGGCACGCCCGCTTTTTAGGCTGGGACGCCGTCACAGGCTGGTGACGTAATTAAGGACATAATCCTTACACCACCTGCCTCTGCCTCCGGAGTATTGGGATTAAAGGCGTGCACCACCACCGCCAGGCTTGCTGTGTTCTTTTTCATTTTCCCTCTGCCTCAGGACATTGCTCCCAAATCCTACTGCGCACAGTTAGAAGTAACAAAACAGCCAATTGAAAGTGGATGGCTAGAGATTTCTAAGCCCACTAGGTTTTTAGCACTCTTAAATGTCATCTTTCCTGAGCATATGCAAAATTCAGCTATATTCTACATTGCTTTATTTAAAGTAAATATTTGTTTATAAATTTATAACAAATCACCTTATATGGTGATTTTTTTTTCCCCTCCAATTTCAATTCTTAGTCTTGCTCTTTAAGGCCCCACCAAAAGCATCTGTAAGACTCCACGTGCAGCTATTTAGGCTCTTAAAAGTCCAACTCTCAAATTCTTCCTGTGCCTGCTCATTACCTAGTTAGAAATCTGAGTCCATATTTTAGGGCATTGCTAGAGCAAACAACTCGATCTTGATATAAGTTTTCTGAGTCAGTCCATTTCCTACAGCAATAACAAAAGAGAAGGGAGGTTTTATTTAGCTCATAGTATTAGTGAAGGCCAATAACAGGATTTTTTTTTATCTCTAAGGTATTTGGTAAAGCCTTATAGCAATAACATCACAATGAGGGGAGTGTATATTGAAAAAGACATGTTGTCACGAGGTTAACTGCATTAATCTCTACCAAGGACAGTCCTGCTAATGATCTGACCACCTCCCACCAACGTCTCTAATCTTCCATCACCTCAAGGAAGAGCAAGTCTCCAGCACCAAACACTCTGGGGATCAGTGCCTCAGAGGCCGGGAGTGCTGAGGAATGGAAAGACTGTGGAAGTCAGAGGATGTGAACAAGTGCTGCACAACACTTCTGTCTGGAGTCAACAGGGCCTTTGCAGTCATGCACGCACAGTGGCTACGCACATCTGCACAAGACTGAGCCATCCAGCACTCCATCAGGGGGAGGAGGAAGTGCCCACGGGACGCCACGCCTCCTGAGGACCTGTTAGCAGTTAGTGGTTGTGGGAAGGCATTTTCTTCTGTGGTGTGGTGTAACCACTTCGAGTTGTCCATGCTCCAGCAAATGGCCTGCTACCCATACTGAAGCAAGCACCTACTTAAACCCAAGGAAAAAACAAGTCACGAAAGTAGGAAAGGAGAGGGAAGCAAGAAAGGATAACAGCTGGTGGGTAAAATGGCTCAGCCTATAAAGGGACCTGCCGCCAACCCTGATGACCAAGTCAATCCCTAGGACCCACATAGTGGAGAGAGAGAACAGACACCCACAAATTGTCCTCTGACTTCCACACATGCACTGTGGTGTGCATGAACCCACACTACACCTATACACATCACACACACACACCACACCTATATGCAAACATGCACATACCACGAATAAATAAATAAAATGTAAAAAAAAAAAGAGAGAGAAAATATACATAATGAAAGGAAATACATTCTTTGGAAACTTGACAGAAAACAGCGTGTAGTGAGGTAAGATGGTTCACGCAGAGCTGTCAGATTTCAAAGTCCTGGGCATAGAAGTGTCTACTCTAGATGTGCACAAACAGAAAAAAGACCAGAAGGAAATGCACACAGGCACTGTTAATAGTCATGTCTGAGTGGGGAGATATGTTTATAATCTTTCTACTTTCCTTAGTTATATATGCAATGAAACATATGATTAAGTATTACAAAATAAATAAGAAAATAACATTCAGAATTGAAGGAAGTAAGAAAAGGAAGGAATGAAGAAAGGGAGGGAAGAGACTTATTTATTGTGTATGCGTGTGTAATATGTGTGTGTATATGTGTGGATTGTGTGTGAGTGTAATGTGGATGGGGGCGGTTCTGGGCGGGGGATGTGGGTGCATGCCATGGCTTGTGTGTGGAGGTAAGGGAACTTTTGAGAGTTGGTTCTCTCCTTCCACTGTGGATTTTAGGGATTGGACTCAGGTCATTAGATGTGAGCAGCATGTGCCCCTACCTACTGAGACATCTTGCTGGCCCCAGAAAGGTGTATTTCTGATAAAGAACACTGAAGCAACTTAATGTCAGTTTTCAGGTCAACGTAAATCAAAACTATAATGCTATTTCATTTTTCACCAGTTAGGAAGTCTATAATCAAAGACAAGTGATAACAAGTGTTGGTGAGGATATGCTGAAATCAGGATGCTCAAACAGGCGTGGGGGGGGGGGGATGGCACACGATACAGTCATTCTGGAAAAGACTCTGTGATTCCTCAAGTGATTCAGCTTAGGTTCACTTTTAACACCAAGAAAAAAACCACCAATCAATACAAAACGTGTGTACAGGAACATCAGTAGCATTTTTCATACTAGCTTAAAAGGAGGTGGGGGGGGGGGGAATCCACCTGTTCATCCACTGAAAAATGAATAAATAAAAGGTAACATATCCTTATCATGGAATATTATTTGGCAATAAAAAGGGATGAAGAATTGACACATAGTTCGGCAGGCTGAATCTCGAAACATGCTAACTGAAAGGAGTTAATCACAAAACAATATATATATATATATATATATATATATATAAGCTTCCATTCATACACAATGTTCAGAATAGACAAATCTATAGAGACAGTGCTGTGGGATGTTCTGTATGCTGTGAATGTGTTGCTCTGATTGGTTGATAAATAAAGTGCTGATTGGCCAGTAGCCAGGCAGAAGTATAGGCGGGATAAGCAGACAACGAGAATTCTGGGAAGTGGAAGGCTGAGTCAGGAGACATAAGCCCACCATCCAGGGAACAGCATGTAATGGCACACAGGTAAAGCCACAGAACATGGGCTGAATTTAAATGTAAGAGCTAGTCAGTAGGAAGCCTGAGCTAATGGCCAAGCAGTTTTAATTACTATAAGCCTCTGTGTGTTTACTTGGGCCTGAGTGGCTGCAGACTGGGCGGGGCACAGGAAAACTCCAACTACAAGACAGAAAGCAGATAAATGAAATGGTTCCTGGGAATGATATGCCCATATGTCAATAAAGCTATTTTAAAAGGGCAGGGGTAGAGAGACGGCTTAGCAGTTAAGAGTACAAACTTCACTTGCAGAGGACCCAAATTTACTTCCCAGCACTCATGCTGCCTATAAGTCCAGCTCCAGGGCATATGACTTCTTCTTCTGAGCTCTGTAGGCACCTGTACACACATGGCACATACACACACAGTGAGGAGGGGGAGAGGGAGGGAGGGAGGGACGGAGGGAGAAAGGGAGGGAGAGAGAAGACAGAGGCAGAAGCAGAGACAGTGAGACAGAGAGGGAAATTTAAAATGCATGCAGATCAGGTGGATGAGAGCTGGTTATGGTAGTAGCACTGTGTACTGGAGCAGAGAGAAAGGGGCTTCAGGATACAGCACATGGCACAAAGTGCTGGGCAGGGCTGCAAATCTGAATTGTACTGAATGACCAAGAGCAGAGGTATGAAGGACTGACCACCTGCCAGGTGGAGTTTCAATAGTAGGAGCTTTAGCAATGGCTGCGATGTGGTCTTTTGAGACTTTTCAAGGGAAGGAGAGAGAAGCTACAGAGATTATCAGTTCCCCCAGGGATTTATTTTAGTCTGAACAAGCAGGGCCCATCAAGAAGCTCCACTTCATTCACATTTACACTAACTTTCTCGGCCTTAGCACCATGACACAAGGAGCTGGAGACTTCTCGCCCTTTGTTGTGTGTGTATGCCTGCTGCAATGTTCAGTGGGATCTCCTTTCTACCCGTGAGATCTCAGTCGCACCCTACCGTGCTTACTTTTCTCTAAGCTGTAACCAGATAGCTGAGAAGAAGCTACTTAGGGAGGAACGATTTCTTTTGACTGGCACTTTGAGGGGACATGATCCATCATGGCAGAGAAGGCCAGACAGCAGGAACATGAGGTAGCCTGTCCCATTGCTGTAGCAATCAGGAAGTGGAAAGCAGCTAGGGAGTAGATCCAGGCTGTAACACCTCTAAAGCATGCCCTATTGGTATAATTACTAAGGCCACTCCACGTAGTTAAAAGAAGATTTATTTAGTGGGTAACTTACAAATGAAGGGATAAGTAGGTGGTGGGTTCTGGAAAAGATGCAGCGTAGTACTGCGGTGTTCTCTGGAGAACTCTCCTCGGTCTACCTCTCGCGTTCAGGTCCAGGAAACAAGAGAGCGCTGCACGTCCCAATCTCAGGTCTTCAGGCCCTCCCTTGGCCCCGCCTTGTAGGCGTGATAGTTACGGAAGCCTTATTGGGGGTTGGAACTTCCAGACCAAAGCTGGAATGGCTACCCACTACAATGCCCCACAGAGGCTATGGTGATCTGAATGAAAATGGCCCCCATAGGCCCATGGGGAGTGGCACTATGAGGAGGTGTGGCCTTATTGGAGTGAGTGCGGCCTTGTTGGAGGAAGTGTGCTACTGGGGGTGGGCTTTGAGGTTTCAGATGCTCAAGCCAGGCCCAGTGTCACTCTCTCTTCCTGATGCCTTCAGAACTAGATGTAGAACTCTCAGGTATTTCTCCTGCACCATGTCTGCCTGCATGCCACCCTGCTTCCTTCCATGATGACAGTGGACTAAACCTCTGAACTGTAAGCTAGCCCCCAATTAAATGTTTTCCTTCATGAGAGTTTCAGTGGTCATGGTGTGTAGATGTAACGAACCGTCTTATTAAATAAGAAACACAGAGCCAATGTAAAGATAAAAGCCCAAGAGGTCAGAGCTAAGAGCCTTACCCGCGTGCTGCTGGCTAGCCTCTTCCGCCAAGAGACCTCTCCAAAAAGGAGCTACTTCCTGTGCGTTCGTCTTTAAATAGAGTTCTGTTCTGCCTTCTCATTGGTAGTAAACCCAACTATGTGACTGCCTCGTCACTGCCTGTCTGTACAGAACTCCGGACACACATTGGAGCGTGTGTCTCCAATGCCGGCTGTATCCTTGAACATACTGAGATCTACCTAGCTCTGCCTGCCGAGTGCTGGGATTAAAGGCGTGCGCCACCACGCCCGGCTCTCACTATGGCTTGCTAATAGCTCTGACCCCTAGGCAACTTTATTTATTAACATACAAATAAAATCACATTTCAGTACAAATAGAATACCACTATAATGGTGTCTCTTCACAGCAATAGAAACCCTAACTAAGACAGTGGTTGCAGTGAGGCTCCCTTCCTAAAGATTCTAGAATCTCTCAAAACAGCACCACCCGCTGGGAGCCAACCTGTGTCTATGGGGGCATTTAGCATTCAGACCACAACATACCTCTTTCCTCAGTTTGACAACCAATTATGTCTGAACCCAAATGTCACTTGGATACTCAGACCCTTCTGGTTGAGAACTACAAGTTTATATGTATGTTTCTATAAGTGGCTATAAATGGTTTTAATAGTAAATATTTAGCTAGCCGGCTCCTTAGAGGGGCCAAAAGCCTTTGTTCAGAATGCTTGTTGATTTGCATGGTGTAAATACTCCCTCAGTGCCTACTAATACTGTCAATCTGGCTTGCAAAATGACCATGGAGTTAACAGCCAACTTTTACTGGCCAACATTAGCCAGCTCCAGCACATTACAGATAAGGGCAGAGCATTCTGAGAGAACATTCTATCCTAGAATATCTGCTGCTACTGATGTCAGCATGATCCTTGGACCCAAAACTCCAATTTCCATGGTCTCCATTAACTGTAGACCTTGCCTCCTGTTCTCAGGACTCCCCATGGGTCTAATCAGATGTGTTTTCATTTGAATTTTTCTTCACAGAAACTTCCAGAGCCCAAGTCTGAAATGGAAAAGACACACATATCCCCACCCATCCACCCCTCGATTCCAGCAGGACTGAGCTCACAAGGCTGCTTATTTTCTCCTGGCCAGTTAAGCTAACAAATTGAGTTCAAGGCCTCTAGAGAAAACCCTTAATCATGTAGGCTGAAGGTCTTGGCAGATTCTGCCCCTCTTACATTGTTATTGAGTAATCAGTCAACTGGGTTGAGCTTCTGTAGCATGAAATGGTCCAAAGAAGAGGTCTTGAGGAGAAGAGCATGTGTGGCAGGCTTGAGATGGCTGTCTGGACACGGGCCAATCCTGTCTCTGTGTTCTGGAAGGAAATGTGGTGATGCAGGTGCAGAAAGCAGGGTCTTTAGGGGTGATTCTGAAGATCTACCTGTGCGCTCATGTTTCTGAGGGGCTGAACATCAAAGGTAGACAAAGCTCAACCCTGAGCTGGAAGCCTGTGTCCTCAATGCTGTGGAGCCTGATCATAGGCAATGCATTGCATTATCATTAAACTATTTCAATATGTGAGTGGACAGTGTGGGGAGTTGGTTCTGTAGAATAATAGAGATAATTTTGACAAAACAATGCTTTGGCTTTACCAAGGATGACAAAAATCCATTAAACACTTACAAAAGGGTAAGTTTTAATAATGTTTCCCTCAAACACCTATTCAAAGAGAAGTGAATGGTGCCTGTGGAAGTATATCAGATGCTGTATATATGTGTGTGAAAGTGTTATAATAAAACCTATTATATGTATAAGTTAATATATGCCAATAAATGCTTTTAGATGTTAGAAAGTATTGCTGGTATAATCACACACGCCTATGACAATGTAAGGACCTGATGGAGTTCCTTACTGGTTTCTACCTGCTTACAGTGACTTTCCTAATGAGTAGGAGCACATTGCTGTTTTCATTCATACCTAAGCTTCTTTAGGGCTGCAATGAATTTTGTTTATCCTTTCATTCTGGCCTTTTATTTCAACTGTCTTGCCAAGGAAACTACAACATGACATTATTTTAAGGATGAGCTAACTACCTTGTCACATATGCCTGCTTTCATCCCTTAAATGCTTCATTTTATCCAATCATTTGCTAAGTGAAAGAAGTCAGCTCCCTTCCTCCCAGTTCCATCCTCTGTACCAGCTCTGTGGTTATGAACATGTGGAGACTGGGTCAGTCTCTACTTTGGGAGATTGTGATGTCATGAAGTAGACAAACATGAAATGATATGTAAGTCAGCGCTCATGAATGGGGGCTGATAACACACTCTCAGAAGGAACTCCAGTAAATTCCATGGGGAAAACCCTGGCAGTCATCCCACACTTAAACTTCAAGTTACTCACTATATAGCCTAGTGACTCCTCCTTGCTGTGCAGACAAGTGAACTACATTGATCACACTGCACGTGAGAAGCAGAATTATTTAGATAGCCCAAATATCCTAGATGTCCCTTAACTTATGAGTCAATAAAACACAGCAATTTTTTTTATAACAATGAGGTGCTATAAGAATAGACTACCATAGGAAAGAAGAACAGATGTATGTTTCAGTTGGAAATATTTGGCTAAGTAAAAGAAGTCAGTTACAAAACCCACGTATATATAATCCCATGTGTAGCTTAAGTTTTTCTGCCTGGCCCACGGTCAGGATAAATCTCTTTCACCTGCCAGTCCCACAGCCGCTCAGACCCAACCAAGTAAACACAGAGGCTTATATTGCTTACAAACTGTATGGCCGTAGCAGGCTTCTTGCTAACTGTCCTTATAGCTTAAATTAATCCATTTCTATAAATCTATACCTTGCCACATGACTCGTGGCTTACCGGCATCTTCACATGCTGCTTGTCCTGGCGGTGGCTGGCAGTGACTCCTTCTGCCTTCCTGTTCTTTTTATTCTCTCTGTTAGTCCCGCCTATACTTCCTGCCTAGCCACTGGCCAATCAGTGTTTTATTAGTAACACATTTGCCATACAGAACATCCCACAGCACCCATGTCCACGAGATGGCTAAATCTATGGGCAGAGTTGGCTTAGGCTTCTGAGTGGAAGAGTAGAAAGCGGTTGACAGTTATTGGGTATGGCGCTTCCCTGGAGATGACTAAATTATTCATTCTAAGGCTGAGGACAATTGCACATTGTCTTAGTCAGGGTGACTATTGCTATGATGAAATACCATGATCAAAAAAAAAAAAAAACTGGGAGAGGAAAGGGTTTATTTGGCTTATGCCTCCACCTCACTGTTCGTCATTGATGGAAGTCAGGACAGGAACTCAAAACAGGGCAGGAACCTGGAGGCAAGAGTTGATTCAGAAACCATGTAAGGGTGCTGTTCACTGGCTTGCTCCCCATGGCTTGCTCAGCCTGCCTTCTTATAGAACCCAGGGCCACTTGCCCGGAGATGGAACCACCTACAATTGGCTGGGCCTTCCAACATCAATAACTAATTAAGAAAATGCCCTAAGGCTTGCTTATAGTCTTATTGAGGTATTTTCTCAATTGAGGCTCCCTCCTCTCCAATGACTCTGGCTTGTGTCAAGTTGACATAAAACTACCCAACACACACATTTCTGTGAATATACTAAAAGCCATTTAAATCATCAGTTTATTTTTATTATTTATTTTGAGACAGGGTCTTGCTAAGTTTCCCAGACTGATCTTGAAACCCTGACTAGTTGGGATTATAAGTGTGTCCCACTGTATCCAGCTCCATAATTATATAGTTTAATATCTGTTTTTATGTGTATGGTAGGGGGAACCTGTGTGGGGGTTAAACACGTTCACACATGTGTGGGTGCACTGTATGTGCATAATTATGGAGACCCAAGATTGACATTGGGAATCTTCCTGGATCAGCCTCCATCTGATTCACTGAGGCATCATCTCTTGGTTGAACCCAGAACTCACAGATATGGCATAGTCTAGTTAGTCATCTTGTTCCAAGGAGACTCTGTCTCTACCTTCGAGCCCCAGAATTACAAGCAACCATTATGTCTACCTGAAGGCATGTGTTCTCTGGAGACCTAGGCTCCCGTCATCACACTTTATCCACTAAGTCATTTCCACAGCTGCATAATTATACACTTAAACAGCTGACCTGTGTGTGAGAATAATCTTAATGTGTAAAGCTCTGTGTAACAGCTGGTTCCTATACACAGTGCTCTCAGAACAATGTCTGACATACTGTAACTGCTGCTTGAAGATTGGCTTGTTATTATTGATGTCATATAAAATCAAGAGACCATTGTTCACTCGCTAGATTAGGAAATATTAAATACTTCAGTAACACGCAGTCATGGCTAGAATATCTGTACTTGGAGTCTCCTGCACAGCAGGTGGAAATGTAAATTGTGTTGTCTCAAGGCTTTACTTATCAAATAATAAATATTCATATTTTGGTTCAATAATTTAAGAGAATTTCTCTCTGCTCCTTCTGGCAAGGCTTAAGTTACCAAAAGACCCGAAGAATTATTAATACGTGTCTGGTTAAATAAATGATTGTGCAGTCACAGAAGGAAACCTTACGAGGCTATAAAAAGGAAACAGGGACTTTGTACAATGAACTTACCTTTAAGATATATTATTAAGAAAAAATTTAAGACTATGGTGCACTGACATTACTGCAAAGAGTAATTTATGTGTGTGATGATAGATGCTTATGCACACACATTTACATTCATATTTATGCTTTTATTTGCATGGAATTTGTGGAAGGAAACAAAAGGGAATTAGTAGGGATTGGAAAGCTCATGTCAAAGAAAGACTTTCATTTGGTCCTACTTGCTTTATACTGCTTGAAATTTTGGTTTTAGTAAAAAACATACTACTTTTTCTCTTGTTGAGACAAATTGTCATGTAGCTCAGGCCGATTTCAAACTCACCAAGTAGCTGAGGAGGACCTTGAACTCCTGATCCTCCTACCTTTACCTCCTGAGTGCTGGAATTATAGGTAGATGTCACCATACTTAGTTTATGTGGTGCTGGGAATGATACCCAAGGCTTCGTACTTGCTGGTAAGCATTCTGCCAACTAAACTACATCCACATACCCAATAAAACACTACTTTTCAAATTAGAAAATCAATTAAAAGAAAAAAGAAAGAGAATTGAGGTTAGCAAAACTTCAAACCAAATGAATTGGCATCTGGTCACACTTTACTCAGTGGACTGACTCACACATTGTCTAGGATTTTCTAATGTTCCATGTGCCCTTCAGTGCTATGAGAAGTACCTCACCAGACATATTTCTCTTCTTATCATTTATGAACTAACGAAGGGAACAGAACAGCTCCATTACCAATACTAGATCTTGGTGTCCAGGACCTGAGGGCTGTGATAGACTGGGCCCACAGTGGTGACCAGCATGGTAACCTGACACAGTCACACTGCAGCAAGTGGAAGATCTCAAGGCTTCTGAGGGAAGACCTACAGGGTACTGTCATGCTGGAAGCCCGCCACTGGACATTGCAAGATGCTTTCTACAGTGGTGTCTGAATAGCTATTGGTGTTTGTAACTAGTTAATAGATCCTGAGACACAGAAGGTACCGTTCCTTCACACAGCTACTTAATTTATCTACTTTTCACTATGGGCATATCACTGGCAAGTTTATTGTTTGCTGAGATACTCAAGAGAGTAGTTGCATCATCAGTTATAGCCTCTCCATGTTGAACATTATTAGCAGACTACATAATTGTTGGGGAATATTATTTGAAGGTATGTGACTTGTGTTTATGTTGCATTTGTTTAACTCTGTGAAGCTGTGACCCTTTGCCTGTCTAAAATATATTTGATGGTTTAATAAAGAACTGAACGGCCAACAGCAAGGCAGGAGAAAGGATAGGTGGAGTTAGCAGGCACAGAGAATATATAGAGGGAGAAATCTGGGAGGAAAGTAGCCAGAAAAGGAGGAGGACATCAGAGGCTAGCCACCCAGCCAGCCACAGAGTAAGAGTAAAAGTAAGATTTACAGAAGTAACAGAAGGATAAAAGCCCAGAGGTAAAAGAAAAATGGGATAATTTAAGTTAAGGAAAGTTAGTTAGACATAAACCAAGCTAAGACCGGGCATTTATAATTAAGAATAAGCCTGTGTGTGTGATTTATTTGAGAGCTGGGTGGCAGGCCCCCCAAAAGAGTAAAAAAAAAAAAAAAAAAAAAAAAAAAACAACAATATTTGGCACCCAATGTGGGACTGTAGAAAGCTGAACAACTACACATAATGTCTTGTGATGATCTAGGAAGACTAATTTTTAAACACGGGCCTCATGTTCAATGACAATCTACATTCATTGTTTCAAGACCCTAATGCTGTGGGATGTTCTGTATGGCAAATGTGTTGCTAATAAAACACTGATTGGCCAGTGGCTAGGCAGGAAGTATAGGTGGGACTAACAGAGAGAATAAAAAGAACAGGAAGGCGGAGAGAGTCTCTGCCAGCCACCGCCAGGACAAGCAGCATGTAAAGATGCCGGTAAGCCACGAGCCGTGTGGCAAGGTATAGATTTATAGAAATGGATTAATATAAGATATAAGAACAGTTAGCAAGAAGCCTGCCACGGTCATACAGTTTGTAAGCAATATAAGCCTCTGTGTTTACTGAGTGACTGTGGGACTGGCAGGTGAAAGAGATTTATCCTGACCGTGGGCCAGGCAGGAAAACTCTAGCTACACCCTAACAAGCTTTTCTCCAAATGAGTGATACGGTGCAAAGCTGTAAAGGATTCCCTCTGTGGCTGGGTTTGTGGCAGTGATGTAACAGCTGACCAGCAGGGCGCTCCAGTTACCCAAACTGTCTTCATGATGATGTCTGAGTTACCCATGCTTTGGCTTCATCCAGTTTTCCTGATGTGTCATTGCCAATAACAAATCAGTATCTATATTAAGCAAAGAAGAAAATGCTGTGTTGACTTGGTTACCCTATGCTAGTATTTTAGTCAGATCTATTTGTCATCCCCACAAAAACCACCAATGATGTGTACCTGTCATTCTTAACTCCTCCTTTAATTGTACAGTAAGAACACTTACTGGATTCTGTTTATCCCGTGGAAGACATCACAATTGTGCTGCAAGAAGTTATAGATGTTAAGAGAAACAAGTTTTGTTAAACCAAATACTGAATTATTATGGTTATATATTTCAGTTTATTACTTTCATGTAACACTAAATATTATATATAAATTGTCTGTGCACATGCATGTGGGGTGTGTGTGTGTGTGTGTGTGTGTGTGTGTGTGTATGTGCAGGTGCCCTTGCCTATGCCTGTGGAGCAAAGGGCACTAATAGAACAGAGTCATCTTCCTCCTTTGCTCTCTACCTCACTAGTTTTTGAGACAGTGTCTTTCACTGAATCCAGAATTCAGTTTCATCTAGGATGGCTGGCCAGCAGCTCCCAGGTCACCCTTGTTTCTTCCCCTTCTCTGCACTACTGGAGTGACAGGTGTGTGCCATCACAAGCAACTTTTTATACGGCTGCTGGAGATCTGAACTCAGGCCCTCAGGCCCACACATCAGACATCCCACCCACTAAGCCATCTGCTCAGCCCTATTTTAAGAATTTTAAGAGCACCCCCAAGTCTTCTGAATGTACAGGTGTGGTAAGATATCATCTAGAAATTTGGCAGTCACCGTTTTTAGATAGCTGGAGTTGACCCTGCTGTAGATATATTCCACAAGTATCCCAACAGTCCTGAGCATCACAGTGTAGGATGGAGCCATGCCACAAAGAGAGTCTCGGGTCCTCACTGTTATGGAGGGCTGATGGAACACTGCATGATGATAGCCTCACAAACTGTAAGAGGCCCTAGAATGTCGGGATAATTCTGTTTTAAGATACTGGAGGTGACTTTTACCTGTTTACTAGAAGATTTCTGTAAAGGCTTAAGTTACTTCAAGCAATCTTTTAAATTGCATTTCTGATATGACAATGCTAAAATTTCAATCATAGAGCAAAAACCTTTTTTTTTTTTTTTTTTAGCAAGATTGCCACTTAAATGTGTTCCCCTTGCCCTTCACATATATAAGAGTTTACACTTTGAACTGTGGCAATAAAATCCTCTGTTCCTAAGAAGTCTTTAATTGGCATTCTAAATATTGTTCTTTGCTTTATTTTCTGTAAAATTTGCAAGTAAATACTATATATTTATATATATACATACACATATTCTGATATAGATATATATATCTATATCAGAATCTCAGCCATAAACAATGAACTCATGATATTTTCAGGAAAATGGATGGAACTAGAAATCACTATGTTAAACAAAACAAGCCAGGCTTAGAAAGACAAACACCATGTTTTGTTTCATATGCAGAATCTAGCTTTGTGTGTGTGTGTGTGTGTGTGTGTGTGTGCGCGCGCGCGCGCGCGCGCGCGCGCGCGTGCGTGCACACGCACGCATTATTAACTGAGAAAGGAAATCATTAGAGGGGAGGGGGAGGGAGGAAAAGAGAGGGTAATAGAGTATGTGAGAGATGAGAGCAGAAGGGGGCATCATTTGAGGGCGAAGAGACCACTAAGAGGCGAAGGGGCAAGGAAGATGGGGAATGAAGAAAAATTGGAGCAAATTATAATGGCACGTTTGTATTAAAACTCTATAATAAAAGTCATTAGTTTGTGTGCTAAATTAAAGATGTAGAATAATCGAGTCAAACGTTCTAAACTTATTTTTTGAGATTCGGTAGTGTAACCATGAAGTCAGCAGGGGGCGCCATAAACACCTCCTTTGCTGTGTGAAGCCAAGCTTGGCTGACCAGGGTTTTGGGTGGGGTCTAATGCTATCTCTAACAGTGACATCACTGTAGAAAGCATTTGTGACTTCGTGTATTCACATTATTAACTAGGCTTCCTACACAGATTTATTTTTGTTTTAATTTTTGAGTTGTAGAACAGAGAATGAATCTGATTATAAATGGACATGGGCTAGAAGCTGGCCCTAGTGGGACATCCTTTTCAGTTCTTATGAACTGTCTCCTAGGAAAGGCTGTATCCTCCCTATCTGGAATGTTCTGCCTCTTTCCCCCACCACACAGCCTTGATTAACAGCACCATTGCAATACACTGGCTGTGGGGGAAGCTTTGTTCTCTTTTTAAACAAAACTG
>CABHPQ010168214.1:33944-44391 GCA_902168405.1 Peromyscus aztecus | reverse complement strand
TTGTGTGGCTCTGACGCTGAGACAGACTGACTAGTAGCTTCCTCAGAGTCCTCATCCACCCGATTTCCCTAAAGCATCTTTATCACACAGTCGTGGCGTGGAATACTCAATGCTACACACCCAACTCAAGTCACCCCCCCAGACGTCTGGTCCCAAGCACTGGTGTGGCGGTGAACTTTGACCTACTCAGCCATATTCTAGGACCCTTTCTTCACCACTCAGCACGATGGACCAGCCTCAGCCCACTCACTACTCATCTATAGCCCAGGCTTCTAGAAACAGCACCTAGGTTCTGCACCTACCCAGTACCTACACACACACACCTTGGTTGTGAGCATTCTTCCCTTAGCTGTTTCCACCAGAATTCCCATCTACTCTCCCATCTCCAGGTTCTGCCTCTTTAACTGATGGGGCCTTGGTGATATCCCCGTTGAGGCCCGATATGGGACCAGTATACAATCACTGATTCTCTGTCCTAGTCTTCTCCTTTTCTCAGCCCCTTCCTCATGACCCTCAAATCTACCTGTATGGCAGGTTTTGGGGTAAACTGGCCCTGGTCCCCTTACTGCCCCTTCATTTCTCACGTGCTCCATCAGAGGAAGTATCCTCCCAGCCACAATCCCACATATACATTCTTGGGGACTCAGGGACTCCAGGCTTGGCCCTCTATGTTACTGTCTTGGCACTCAAAATTCAGACCAGTTCTAGAAAGATGGTCCCCTCACTGCCTGGATCTCAGAGAGAGATTTTAATCTTCCTCTCATTTCTCACTGCATCAGTTCCCAAACCCCTACATATTTTTAGCTTCTTGGATAAACTTTAGAGACTCAGTGCATTTTCTCTCCAACACAGCTTTAAGGTCTCCTCCTTACACACTTTGAACAGCCTGAGCACTTGAGCAAGCGTGGCCCTGCTGGTGTTCTTTTCCTGTCTGTCCTAAACTCCGACCACGCTACCCCTTTCACACTTTACCCTCATCAGAAGGAAGCAATACACAAACATTTTTATTGATTTCTTCCCTCTCCCTGTTCCTTCCCAAACCTCAAATAGCTTCTCAGGACTAGAAGATGCGAGATCCAGACATCTTCCGAAAGGACAAGGAGCCTGGGGGATGGGGGTTTTGGAAAGCATTGCCTGCTGAGCCTCTGTCTATCTCAGTACTAAATCCGGCATGCCCCTGGAGGTGGCATAGTGTTTGGGTTTCAGACTAGCGTGCTGAGTTTGTTTTTCGCTGCCCCCTCTCCTAAAGTCCTTTCAGGGCTCAGGTTGCACTTGTCCACTCACTGTAGATGGATGGGTGTATTCTCATTCAGAGTAGAAGCCAAAAGACTTTGAGAGGCATCTTTCCTGTTGATTTATCTAGTAGAGAATTTTATTTTCCAGCCTGGGACCAGCAAACCAGTAATGCTTGCCAGACTCTGAGGGTAATTGTTTTGTCTCTCTAGCCGCCTCCTGCCCCTAGAGGGGGCGGCGGGGTGCGGAATAGGGAAACAAAGTACTCAGAGTATGTTCCTGACGGTGTCATACCGACTCAGCAGTTAAATAGAAAGCTGTATTGTCCGCTTCCTCTTTGGTTTCGTCTCTAGCACTGTAGAGCTGTGCATGTAATATTTGATTTGAAGACCAACAGATCCCTTAACTTGACAACAATCTGACATTGGTTTGGTCTCCTTATTGAGGTCAGGGCTACTCTCCGTAAGCGCTCTGTAGCTGTGTGAGGTGACTTAAGTGGCAGGGGCATGAGATGGCCATAGACATGGAATTTGGCTTTCTGTGTAGGAGTCTGAAGATTATGAAGAAAGAAAAAATGACCTGTTTGTGTGTAGTTTTATTTGGTTGGTTGGTTGGTTGGTTGGTTGGTTGGTTGGTTGGTTGGTTGCATTCTAGCCCATTGGCACTGGGGTAAGCTCAGTGGCCATTAAAGGAGGTTTCTAGCCTCAGGATTTCGCCTAAGATGGCAGTTACCCTTACCTTCTTAGGACTCCAGCCTGCCCTGCACTGCCCTTTAATAGATCTCTGCTCCTCTTGGGCCTTAGAGTTTACATCTGAGGGAGTTAAATTATACAAACATACCTTGGTCACTTGCCAACCATGACCTTCTGGGACAGTTGATATTTTATATCAAAGGGCAGAGGGTGGCCACATGATGTGTTGGGTGTGCGCCTTTTCTGTTTTCTGGGAACACCAGTCTTACCACGGTGAGGCATCAGCTTTACCTGACCCCAGCGATTCTCTCTTGCTCTGGAACAAAGGTGTTGAGGTGGGGAACAGAACAGGTTATCTGTATACCAAGAGAGCATGCTGGTGGGTCAAATGCTGGATGTGGAAGAGGCAGAAGAAAGCCAAAGGTCTTGACAGAACATAGATCAGGTGTATGGCCCCAGTTTCCAAAGGAACCCCTAAAATCCACAGCACTGTAGGAAGTCACCGGAGTAGGCACGGAGCAGTTTCACTTTTGTTTTCTCGTCACTCTCGTCACTCTGCTTGAGGCCTGCAGTTTGATTGTCACCTAGCCAAGTTTGATTGGGACTCCTCCGCCAGTGGATTTCCAAGCACCAGGGGTGGCCTTTCCCTGTACCTGTGTGTACAGCCCTTCACGTCTAGACACTGTCCTGGTCAGTGTTCTCCATCTCTAGCCTCATTACCTCCCACCACGTTCTCATGAACACAGCTTCTAGTCATGTTGCTCTGTGTTGACAGTGTAAATGTGTGCTTTCTGAAGTTTTTTTTATAAATGATACTGGACCATAAACCATTTTCCAGTTCCCCCAACTCTCCCTGTAAATCCCCACTTCAGATGTTCCTCAACCACGCCCCCCCCCATCACCTACAGAGTCCAGTTGTGCTTCCTGCTGGGATATTGCTCATTTTGTTGACTTGATCTTATGTAGGTAACTATATCTGCCGTGAGTTCAAGAGCACAGTGGTCATGATGTGTCCCGGAGGACAGTGTTTCATGGAATTCCTCCTCATCCTCTGGCTCTCACATTGTTTTCCCAGCACACATACACACATAGAAAGTTTTCTCCAGAATGCTGTAATTAGATCTAGAGTGTTCTTTCTAATTGCCGTGTTATATACCGCTGTCAGAGTAGTTTGCATTTTCCCTCTGCTTTGGCTGCTCAAGCCCAGGCTAAGATGAAGACCCCTATTGCTTATCAAGTCTTCCATGTGTCTGCACAGTTTCTAGGAGGACATTTGAGTCTTGGCTCTTAGGCTAACCTGAGCCGGATGGTGTCAGAGGCCTGTGTAAGTTTAAATTCCCACAAGTAGTGTCTGAAAGTCACTCTAGCGCAGTCAAACTCAGTCATGGGCTGATGGACGCATGTGACCTAGATCTCATTATTTCAGCTGTGCTTCTCTGATAGCAAATTTAATAAAAGAAACTTTTATATTATTTGCTGCTCTTTTCATTGTTTGCTTTCCCAGCACCCCCTTGTGTGCTGGTTATTTGTGGTTCCTTTTAGCTGCAGTATCTGCGGCTGCTCAGAAGCTTTAAGTTATGGCTGTCTCACAAGTGACTCTGGGTTTCTTATAGGGGTCCAGCTGAAGAACTTTGCTTCCCCACTGGAAATCACTGTTTGTTTTTACTATAACTCAAGAACTAGTCTCATACTTCAATGTATGAAAGGGAATGTCCTGGTTGGTTGGGTGTTTTGTTTTGTTTTGTCAACTTAACACAAGCTAGAGTTATATGGGAAGAGGAATCTAAATTTTGGAAATGCCTCCGTAAAATAAGTAAGTCTGTAGACAGGCCATTTTCTTGACTAATGGTCGATATAGGAGAGAGGGTCCAGCTCACTGTTTAGGTGGTTCTGAGGTGTATAAAAAAGTAACCTGAGCAAACCAGTAGGCAGTGTTCCTCCATAGCTTCTGCTTCAGTTCCTGCACCCAGAGTTCTGCCTTGAGTTCCCGCCATGACTTCCTTCTATGATAGACTGTGATGTAGAAAAATAAATAAGATAATAAAGTAAGTAACCCTCCCCCAAGTGGCTTTTGGTCATGGCGATTTATTATAGCAGTAAAAGTTATAACTAAGACCAGGAAATCTTAGAATTATTAAGTAGGAAACTATTACAATGAATACACAGAAAGATACATTTTACAACCCACCAGATTGGCAAAAACAAACAAGTAGTAATAGCAGTGCTGCAAGCTGTGTGTAGCACCAGGATCTCGCTTGTTTCAAGTTGAGTGCTGTAGGTAGAAGTTTCTCTTCTGTCAACAGCTCCCAAGCAGCTGCTTCCCAAATTACCACACAGATGCTTATATTAATTATAACTGCTCGGCCATTAGCTCAGGCTTATTACTGAGTAGCTCTTACACTTAAATTAACCCATAATTCTCATCTATGTTTAGTCACATGGCTTGGTACCTTTTCTGAGTTTGGCATGTTCATCTTGCTTTCTCTGTGGCTGGCTGGCAACTCCTGACTCTACCCTTCCTCTTCCCGGCATCCTTAAGTTTGGTTACCCCACCTTATACTTCATGCCTGGCTACTGGCCAATCAGCATTTTATTAAACCAATTCAAGTGACATATCTTTACAATGTACAAGAGCATTATCCCACAGCAGAGTGCCATTAGTGTACAGTTTGCTTTTACCTTATAGAAGTTCATCCTCTGGGCATACCACACGTGTGCCAAATGTGTACAACAGTGTGTTCATAGCAGCATTGTTTATAATGGAAAAAGAAATCAATTAGAAGCACTTCTAATGTCCATCAGCCAGTGAATTTGTAAATCACAGCATATTCATTTAATGGAATACTGTACAGTTGTGTATGTAGATCAGCTACAAAATACATCTACATGGATCACCTTCTCAAAACAAAGTTGAATAAAATGGGCAAGTATTGGGTCAAGAAGATGGTTCAATCAGCCAAGTGACTGCCTTGTAAGCACCAGTTCCTGAGTTCTCATTCCTAGGACCCATCTAAAAGCCAGGCACAGAACTTAGCAGAGGAAGAGGCACACCCTTGGAACTCAGTGGCCAGCCTTACTGAACCATTGCGTTCCAGGTCCAGTGAGAGACTGTGTCTCAGAAAATAAGGTGGACAGCCATTGAATTCAAAAAGCATTTGAACACACACACACACAACTTAGTTTATTTAATGTGTGTGAGTGTTTTGTCTGCACGTATGCTTGTGCACCTTGTTCATGTCTGGGACCCACTAAGGCCAAAAGAAGGTGCTGGATCCATTGGGTCTGGAGTTACAGGTGATTGAAAGCCTCCATGTGAGTGCTGGGGGTCAAACCAGTTCTTCTAGAAGAGCAGCCAGGCCGAACTATATCTCCAGCCCCCAAAGCAGTATATTTTTATAACTGCACATATAGTGATGCAGTGTGAAGGTAAAGTAATAATAATAACAACAACAATAATAATAATAATAAAAGTGGTGCACGCCTTTAATCCCAGTACTCGGGAGGCAGAGCCAGGCAGATCTCTGTGAGTTCGAGGCCAGCCTGGTCTACAGAGTGAGATCCAGGACAGGCACCAAAAAACTACACAGAGAAACCCTGTTTCGAAAAAAACAAAAAGAAAAGAAAACAAAACAAAACAAAAAAACCACAGTATTGGGTGCTCTTGAGGACAGAGACATTCCTTGGGGTACACAGCTTTAGTGATAATTTTTAGTGGCTGGTAACACTGAATTTCCTATGCTAGTGGTGACTACATAGGTGTCTGTTTTATGACTTCTGAATCTTGTTTGTGTGCTACATTTGGGGTGTTTGTTCATGCTTTTTATCAGACCAGTACAGTTGGTTGGAGAGTCTCTGTTAGGATCTTGCTTTCAGGCATTTTATGATCCTATTACAGATAGCCCAAGGTCTGAAGTGTGGGGTATACTGCTTTGAATTTCACACTGGTCTTATTCTTATCAGGATGATAGATGATTATTAAGCCAAGGCTGTAGTTATTTTGATTTTAATTTTTGGTCATTCTGGGAATTAGCACATGGTCCTCATAAATGCTAGGCAAGCCCTCTACTGCTTAGCTATATTCCTAGCTCAAGGCTGTTGATTCCTGACAGGCGCCTCCTGTGCTGTGTTTTCAAGGCATCTGGATAGCTGAGTGAGAGTGCTGGCCCCCAGATCTCTAACCTGTTGTGTATCCCTGAACACATATCTATGATGTGAGGGATGGGATTAGGTTAGGGTAATATGGTGCCTTATAGTTCTGTGTTCTGAGGCCAAGATCTTTCTCTTCTCAACCCTGGTGTCTTCTCAGCCAGGTCCCAGTGATAAGAAGTCAGAACTACTGCCAGCTACGTGGAACAGCAATAAAGAACTGTATGTCCTCCGGTATGAGTCTAAGGATGGGGCCAAAAAACTCCTTCTGAAAGCTGTCTCCGTGGAGAACGGCATGATCATCAATGTGCTGGTGAGTCTGAGCCCAGGGTCTGCTAATGGTGTGGGATTCAGATGACTGTCTAGAAAGCCATTTCAACAATGGATTCAGAAATGTCCCCCAAATCTTTATCAAGTAATTCCACTTTGGGCATTTTCTCCTGAGGTAAGAAACCAGAGTAGATGTAGAAAAGCTTTGTGCATAAAGGTGTTTATTGCCTGTATTATACAGAAAAGGGATTTCCTGTCCACAGCAATACTCACCCAGTGACAACAGGAGATAAAGGCTATTATAGTCCCAGCAGCTCTTTTAGTTTCTTAAGTAAGAGGTTTTACTGACTTGGGCCCTTTACATTTCATCTTTATTGCTCTGGAGACTATCATCTCACCATACACATACATACCCTCCACCGTTCCATCATTCCTTTAGTGCCTCTCTCTCTCTCCCTTCCTCTCTCTTTGTCTGTCTCTGTGCTTCTGTGTGTGTGTGTTCATGTTCATCTATTTAAAAAGTTCAGTCCTGACTGTCCACCCCTACCTGCCAGACAAGTCTAAGTGCTAGCTCTCAAGCCTGTTTATTTTCCATTTGGTACACATAACATCTTGCATTTATGTTCTTATTTGTGCTCTGCTTTTAATGCTGGTATTTTGCCCCTGAACTGTGAGCACCTTGAGGTAGATGACTTTCTTTCTGATCCATTTTGTGTTGGTAGTTTGTATGTGCTCATGGAAGTATCTGACTGTATTTTTCATACTTGGCTTTTTCCACTCAATATGTTTCTGAGGTCTTTACATAACACAGATAGACACCGTTCTCTTTCATTACTATATATTACTCCACTGTCCTTTCCCTTACTGATGAACATTCACTTCTTATCTAAGAACTGACTTCTTAGTTGCAAACAGTTAATTCCTTCAGGTTAATTTAAGTGGATTAAAAGAACTGAGATAGCTCATTGAAGTAGGTTCCAGGCTAGGCTTCCAAAAACAGTACCGCAACCTCTAGAAACCACTGTTGCTTGCCCCTTTCCAGGCTTGGGTGCTGATTAATACTGTCATTGTGGAGTGCCCATGTTGTGACTCCTGCAGCCCGGTTGTTCCCCTCATGAGCAAGATGCCTGCCCTTAGCTGGGGCTGCTTTTCTATATTGTTCCATGTTATGGTTATGTATTCATTGGGTACCTCAATTCATTGTCCACCTTCCCCTGTATACCAGTAAACTGAGAACTATACCCCCGTCTCTCATTTTCTGTTTTCACTTTTCTAGGAACATGGCACACAGCAGGTGGCAGACTTGACTCTGAACTTAGATGATTATATTGATGCAGAAGACCTGAGTGATTTCCACAGGTACTTCTAAAGGATGTCTTTTCCATGAGAAAAGGCAGAGAGACTCAGTAGCGAGAAATGAGGAGTGGTATGGAAGTGCCCAGAGAACAAGTATGGTTGACTAAAGAGCTCGCCCCCTAGGCACGGTCAGTTCTCTGTTCTCTTCTTGTTTGTTTGAAGACAAGGCTACATAGAAAATGTCCCATGAAGTAAAATGATGCATTCAAGAGTCCACAGATGCTGCAGTGGCTCCAGACTTGGGTCTGGGCTAACTGCTTCAGTCAAGAATAGGTCCTCAGGGGCCAGCAAGCGCCTCCGTGGGTAGCAGCGACACTTTCTGGTAGAGGTGCTTGTGCACAGGCATGACAGCCTGAGTTCTGACCCTGAATCCCACAGGTGGCAGGAGAGATCCATGAGAGAGTTGTTCTCTGATCTCCACACATGTGCCATGGCGCGCGCGCGCACACACACACTACACACACAAATACATTCTAAAAAAGAATAGGTTCCTTAGAGAAAGTATGCTTAATCAAGTCTTCACTCCGCTCCCAGCTTTTGTTCCCACATAAATATTTTAGAGCCCAAAGTTAGTTCCCAGCTGCCCACTGTTCCCATCATCCTCTGGTGCCAGAGTTTATCTGTTACAAGCCCTAGACCGACATGGACACAGCACCTCTACGTTGGGGTTCACTGTTAGTGTTGTACATTATGTGAGTGTGGGCACACTCGGGTTTTAGTGTTAGATGGCGCTGTTTCACGCTGTAAGCATCCTTTGATCCTTTGTGTTCTGCCTGTTCATTCCCCCTCCCACACTGTCCCTGAGAAACATCGATCCTGTTACCGTCTCCATAGTGTCACCTCTTCCGTGAGGTTGTGGTTGGAAAAGGAGTCCACACAGAGTGTTTTCTGATGCAGCTGGACTGCTCTGCATCCCTGCTGCAGTGACTGAAGGGAGTCCGCGCTGCCACACCCTGGTCAGCATTCGGCAGTGCCGCAGTGTGGCTCACTGTTCCAAGTGCAGCTCTTTGGGGACAGGATAGGGATCGTCTTTCTTAGGCTGATTTCTCTGTGTAGTTCTTCTTTGATGAGGCTGTTCAGATCAGTTTTGCTCAGTTTCAACTTAGGTGGTTCATTCTCTTACTGAGTTTTACGAGTTCGTTGTATAATTTAGGTGACAGTCCTTTACCTGGTAAATGCTCTCCACATGTTTTCTCCCAGCTTATGGTTTCTCATTCTACTGACATCCTAAACTTTTAATTTTAAAGTTTGTAACCTACAGAAGAGAGACAGTTTGCAAAAACACACAGTGGATTAACCAGTTTTTAATATTTTGCTGTTTTTGCTCAATAAGAGCAAATAAATTTTTAGAGCCCAAAGTTAGTTCCCAGCTGCCCACTGTTCCCATGATCTTCTGGTGCCAGAGTTTATGTTATAAGCCCTAGACTGACACATGGACACAGCACCTCCACATTGGGGTTCACTGTTAGTGTTATACATTATGTGAGTGTGGGTACACTCAAGGTTTTAGTGTTAGATGGCGCTGTTTCACGCTGTAAGCATCCTTTGTGTTCTGCCTGTTCACAAACACACACACACACACACACACACACACACACACACAATGTAGCACTGTTATAATGTTTAATATGCAGTCCACATTCTGATTTCTGTACCTATCCCAACAGTGTTCTTTAGAGCTGATCTTTTAGGGTTTTTTTATCCACCTAAAAAGTGCCCATTGCATTAATTTTTAAATTCATTCTAACTAACACAGTTCCTAGACTTTCATTTTCTAGTTTAATTAAGACTTGAAGTGTGTGTGTGTGTGTGTGTCTGTGTGTATGTATGTCTGTCTGTGTGTCTGTCTGTGTCTCTGTGTGTGTCTGTCTGTGTATCTATGTGTATATTCTCCCTTGCCTTTTGTGGTGCTGGAATCAAAGCCTGACCTCATGGGCTTTGTCCCTAGTAATGCACGAAGGAAGAAATCATCTCCTGGAAGCACAGGCTCTGAGAACTGACTATGATCAGCTCTTCAGCACTGGCCTCCTTCTCACCCTCTGCTTCCAGCCTGCATTGCGGTGCTTCTAGCCACTTCTTCCATCTGGTTCTCCTCCAACAGTCATTGAGTGCCGCCTCTTCTAAGCAGGAGCTGGTGCCCCTCAGTGTGCTTGCTGGCTAGCTAAGAGTGTAACCCTGGCTAACTCCTCTTGGCCTTGGCCTTTCTGTGTCAGACAGTGTAGTAGGCTGTCTTTTGCCACTACCAAAATGACATTTGTTCTTGCAAGGAATAGTCTTCCAGAAAATTCTATAAGAACTTCTGCTTTAGGAGTTGGTAGTTCTTGAAATCAGGACTGATTCTACAAGTGAAAACCCATATGGGAAATAGATGCCTTCTCATATCATAGCTGATTGAAGGGAAAGAGGAGGTAGACTGGCCTCTCCTTAGCTTAGGCAGAGAAACAAACAGCGGAGTCCCTTGTGTTCTGTGTAGAGTTGGTTGGGCCATGGGCTCTCAGATCTTCTGGCCCGTGGCAGCTGCTGTGCCATTTGACTTTTTCTTTTGTATTATTTTGGTTTGGTTTTTATGAGACAGGGTCTCATTCTGTAGTCCTGGCTGGCCCTGGGACTCACTTTGTAAACCAGGCTGATTTTAAACTCACAAAGATCCCCCTGCCTCTGCCTCCTGAATGCTGAGACTAGAGCTACAATGCTTGGCCCTTTGTTATCTTGTTGTTTTGTTTTGTTTTTGTCTGTGTGTGTGTGTGTGT
>CABHPQ010168214.1:20356-32856 GCA_902168405.1 Peromyscus aztecus | reverse complement strand
GCTCAATTTTAATATTTTGTTGAGAGCTTTTGTTTTGAGTTGGTAAAGAAATGCTAGTATGAAATTGTTTAGTTTGTGCTTTTTCTAGTTTTAATATCAGACTAGTACTGGCTTCCTGAAATGATTGCGGAGTGTTCCCACCTGTGTTTCTGAAAGTGACTGTAAAATTTTGTAACCAGACTTTACTGTATTTGTGTCTGGAGATGTCTCTGGAGGAAGGTTATGTTTAGTTACTCTTCTGTTGCTGTGATAAAACACCATGACCAAGGCACCTTATAGAAGAGTTGATTTGGGCTATGATTCCGGAGGGGTAGGGGTCCATCATGGGGAGGAAGCATGGCCACAAGCAGCAGGCTGGAGCAGGATGTTGAAGGCTGACCTCTTGAACCACAAGCAGGAATCAGATTAAATTGAGAATGATGCATGGCTTTTGAAACTCACCCAAGCAACACACTTCCTCTTGCAGGGCCACACCTCCAAAATCTACCCAAATAGTGCCACCAACTGGGACCAAGTATTCAAATGCCTGAGACTGTGGGGGCATATCATTCAGATCACTACAGTATGGGTCCAATTTTTTCTCTTTGATCCCTGCATTATCTGGAAGTGCTTGAGTTCCACAAGTTCAAAGACTTCTATTTTAAGTTCTAATGTGGTTCCATATGACCAGGGAACACACCCTGTAGGACTTCAGGAGTTTGCTTTATGGACCAGAATGTGGTTCATTTTTAAAATGCCAGTTTTTAAGGAGCCCTAGGGTCCTGCCCACTTGTTGCTGTCTCATCTGGCCACCACACCTCAGCTGTAGCTCATGTTGCTTAGTTCTCAGACAAGAAAGGATACCTAGGAGGGCAGCCTTCCCAGGACGTGGCTGAACTGAGCTCCAGAACCCTGCGTCCACCCCAGGACCAGGATCCTGGTTCATCCTCCCACTGAACCTTTGCCTTCCATGACCCTTCCCATGACATGTGATGAACACATAATGAAGCTGAGGGAGGGGTGGCGTGGGGATAAGGAGCAGTCAGTCCAGGCCCTGTGCCCTACCTTCACCTCTTTCTAATGGGGTGGTAAACGAGGAGGGGCAACTCAGATGCCTAAGAAAGTTAGGCCCAAATCTCGGAGACAGCGCCAGGCTGTTGCCCCCCTCACCCAGGTCCGCCGGACGGCCCGTTCCCACCATAGTAAACAGGCCAAGCGCAAGGCCAGAAATTCTCAGCGCCGCCACCCCTGCCACCAGAATACTGTGCACAAGATTAGCAGCCAACTGCAGGAAGCTGACCCCTCGTCTTCTTCCCGTAGGACCTACAAGAATAGTGAGGAGCTTCGGTCTCGGATCCGATCTGGAATTATCACACCTATCCATGAGCAGTGGGAGAAGGCTCGTGCAAGCAGTCCTCATCGAGAGTTGCCACCTGCCACTGCCAGAGAGGTGGACCCACTCCGGATTCCTTCACACTACCCTCACACTACCCGGCAGCCTCCTTGGTGAGTATGGAGCCCCTACTGGCCAGCCCAGGAGTCTATGGTAGGATCCCACTGTCCATCCCATTCTTCTGCTTGACCCCTCCCTGGCCTCCAAGTGTCTTCAGCAGAATTGTTGAAAGTCTCGGTGTGTGGAGGTAGAAAACAGAAGCATGACTAGATCAATGCGTTCTGGTGCTGCTACTAGTTTCTCTGACTATGCAGCTTCCTAGGCTGCCTGCCTTATTTCCAGAGCCCACACAGCCCCTCCATCTGCAAGGGTCAGGGGCTGCTGCCCGGGTGAATCACAGTTACTGTGTGTGGGGCTGGACTGAGACTTTTGGGGAGAATGCATAGGGACAGAAGTGCCATCCTGAAGGAGAGGCAGCCCAGTGTCTTCTCCATTTCACTGCATCTTGTTGTATACCTTCACCACTGACAGCTGCAGAAGATGGCCAAAATAGCTTCTATATGAAGGAGTCGTGTCCAAGATCTTTGCAGATTAGTTTAGCAACAACAGTCCTAGAGACGTCTACTCTGATGGAGGGGACAAAGACCAGGGGACTGTAGTCTCTTATCTGAGACCGCATGTCCTAGTCTGGAGCGTACAGTATAGTTGTACATTTTGGTTAGTTGACATAATCAATTAAAATCTTATAATTAATAATTGGCAAGTCAGTTTGGTGAACTCTTCTAAAATATTGGATCCTGTAGAGAGAATGGAGAACAACAAAAATTACTTGAAATGTCTAGGAACTGCTTATGCTGTTACCCACTTATTTCATGGAAGGGGACTGGCAAGATGGTCTGCCTAAGGTCACCAGCCACTATTGAAGAGGTTGGGGTCCAGGTGTCTTCACTCCCACCAAGTGCCCTGGCTGTGGTCTCAGTGAGCATGCTTGCAAGATTTAAGAGTAAGTGCTGGGCAGTTTCTAGGCCTGAAGCAGTGCTACCCATCCCTGAACAGCTTTAACAGAGCTGGGAGCCTCTGCCGTTCACACATGACACAGACCGGTGCTTCACTTCTCACTGTCCACACCTGCGTTTTACCTGCCTCACACCTAGAAACCACCACTCTGCCCTCACACGTGGATTTATTTCCCTAAGTGTGGAGTGGCCTGTCTGGGGCTTGTCAGGGATATTGGATGTATTCAGCTAAGAGCTGGAGAGGTCAGTCCATTGTATGGAGAATGCCAGGTGGATAGGGGCTTTGCTCTCCTAAACTCTGAATTACTAAAAACTACCCGATAAAGGGAAGGTTGTACATGTTGAGTTTTTTATTTTGTCATTCTATCTAAGCCTAACCTTTTATTGTTGGTCTTATGAATCTAACCCCTTATGTTGGCTCCATCTGTCTGTAGGTAGGAAATTGCCTCAGATTATGTCCTTTGTCCTGAAAATAAATTTTTCCTGTGCTTATCCAGGGTCACTAAAAGTAAATCTTCAGTGTAAAGCCCTTATATAGGTCATTCTAAATTTATTTTTGATCCTTATCAGTTTGTCTTTACACGTGATTTTTAACAGTTCGTGTTCTGCATCTTCTTACTATTCTGTTTAGTAAAATGCTAAATATGTCTCTTTTTAGCATCTGATACTTTATTTTGCTGGTGTGCTGTGATTTGTCTGAATGCTTGGAGTATTTCAAGCATTTCAGGTTTTCATTGAGAGTAGCCATAAACACTCCCTATCTAATTCTGTATCTATATGTACACACACCATAATAAATTAAATACATTTTTTTAAAAAGAAGATAACTAGATTCCATTCACTTCCTTCCCTCTCCTAGTATTTGGATTCCCCCCTTTATCTTTTCCTTTCTTTGGTACTAGAGATGGAACCCAAGGCCCCATACAAGTTAATAAATATGCACTCTACCACTGAGCTATATTCCAGCTAGATTCTTATTTCTACTTCTGCATTCAGTGACGTGGGTTTTGTTGAAGGGTCACACAGATTTTTGGAGTAAGGAGTGATAGGATGTTACTGCTCTAGGCAGCAGCGTGAACCTGAGAGAAAAGGGCCGAAAAATGAGGGGGACGAAAGTCTCATGAGTTAGGCAACTTTATTCAGAGGATCAGACAGTTTGTACTCTGAGGGTTAAGAAGAGTCAGATGAGTAAGGTGTTCAATCACAAGGACAAGCCACATGTGGTAAACATGTTTTTCCATAGAGGCGCATGAATAACAGCAGCTGAAGTCAACTCGCTCCTATCCACTGCACCTGAGAGGAGCGCAAAAACTCATTGCAAGAACAGTTCCGTGTTTTGAGGAAACTGAGGTCACATGACTCCATTCTTGGACTGTGTTCCAACAATAGAGTAGTGACCTTTCTAAATACTTTTTGTGGTTAGTCTTTGCTGTTATACTAAGCACTGACTGACAAGTAGTAATTTTACAAGTTAGTTGTGGTGTGAAGACTCACAGACTTTCTGTGTGTCTGTTGCATTAAAATCTGCTCATCTGTCAAGTCCTTTGAATGGCTCTTTTCATCCATTATTTTGGAAGATCATTTATTTGAACATTTGGGAAATACTAATTCCAAGATACATACATCTGCTAAAAACTCGTATGTTTTATTTTAAAATATCAAAAATAACATTAGAAACTATTACTAGTATCAGAAAAGTACTTGGTTTTTTGTCATGCAAATGGTGAATACTTTTCCAGTTTGCTAGTTTTTACTTAAAAATTTCATTTTCTAACTGGTAACATATACTGCCCATTGTTTTCTTTGAGGTAACAGGCCTCTTCTTTTGGAGAAAGTGTCAAATATATAATCCAGTCTGAATAACCACAGTCTTCCTGTTATTCTTTCAAGTAAAAAGATGGTTTTATTAGAAGATGTCTATTCCATTTATAACTTAAATCAATGGTACAAATTCTTTCTAGAAGTGCTTTAGTACATGTGATCTTCCTCAGTGTGTCTCACAGAATATAACAAGACAGGTACAAAGACAGACATTAGAAAATACCCTTGAGTGTGGTTAATAGACCCAGTAAGACTCTACTGGAGAAACCTAACTTTTCCAGAGGATATCAGTTGGAGATAACTTCGTCTTTAGGGATGGAGAACCGTGTCTGCTTCCCCCGCAGTGCTGGGAGGACTCTGCCAAACTTGAATGTGTGTGCAAGTCCTGTGAGTGTTGCCACAGTCTGTAAGTCCTATGAACATCAGTCCTATGTGTCAAGAAGACAACCGTTTCCTTGGTGTCGCCCATCCCCTCTGGCCCCTAAAATCTTTCCTCTCCCAAATAGACCCCTGAACCCCAAAGGGAGATATTTGATGAAGATGCCCCATTAAGGGCTAAGTGTTCCAAAGTTCCTCACTCAGCACATTGTTCAGTTGTGGGCCTCTGTGCTAGTTCCCATCTCCTTCAAGAGGAAGCTTCCAGGATGGTGGCTGAGCAAGGCACTGATCTACAGGTATAGCCACATGTCCTCAGGAGTCTTTTTATTGCTGTGGTCCTTTAGCAAAAGAATCATTTTATTTGGTTTTCTCCTGGGCCCATGGCCTATCCAGTCTCAGGTTCTTGGCCACCCGAGCAGTGCCAGGCTTGGTTCCATCTTGCGGAGCAGGCTTTAAACACAGTCAGAAAACGATTGGCCACTCCCACAATGTCTGCGCCACTATTGCAGCAGTGGCACAGTTAATTAATTGTGTTCTTTAATTAGAGCCAGAGAATCTTGAATCCTTTGGATTTTTTTTTTAATCCAGGGATAGCAAATTTAGTTCAATAGTATTCTTATAGTACTGTTGTCTTGTTCTGTATGTTTCAGACAGCATACTCAGTGTGCTCAGCCTCTCAGATCTGTCATTTAGCACATAAGGAAGCAGGTTCGTGTATAATGCGCAGCTTCTTACGTTACAATAATAATAGAGTATTGAACACTGCCTATTGAACTCTTTACTGTGTAACAGGTATTATGCTCTAGTGAACACTGTCTTTTAATCTGTATGGCAGCCCTCAAAAATAGATACTCTTGTCTGTATTTTGTGGAAGAAAAGCCTGGGCCTTGGCAATTTCATGGCTTGCCCTGGGTCATACAACTGTTAAATGGTGAAACTACAGTTTGAACTTGAGATTCACTCAAAAGCCTTTGCTTTTTTCCTTATCCTATCCTTAGGTTACTCTCTATGCCCATCATATGTCAGGCCCTGCACTAGGGCTCTGGCAATGTGTGACGAGATATGCCCCAGTCTTTAATTAGCGTCCAGTTGATGACTGATTGCACCTTTCAGGCTTATCTTATGTCTTGAAAACAATGACAGAAGTAAACCTGAGGTATGCTGAAGCCAAGAGAACAGTGTTAACCTGAAGGACTAAGGAGAGCGGGATAGAAGGAAAGGCTTTATAAAGGTGGTACTTAAGCCTTAATTTAAAATTATATGGAACTGAAGAGATGACTCAGTAGTTCAGAGCACTTGTTGCTTTGCACAGGACCTGGATTCAATTCCCGGCACCCACATGGTGGCTCACAGCCATCCATAACTTTAGTTCCAGGGGATCCAGTGTCCTCTTCTGACTTTCATGGACACTAGGCATGCATATGGTGCACACACACACACACAAGCAAAACATTCATACACATAAAATTAAATAAATCTATGTATTTAAAAAAAAAAAAAAAGACCAGTGCAAACTTGGTGCTTTTATAAGTGATTTGTTTTTATGGTCAAGGAAACAATAGAACCTATGGGACTGTGCAATCCTCTTGGGTGGGAGTAAACTCCACTAGTGCCAGCTCATAAAGGAAGAAGGGGTATGTGTGACACACATAACCATGAGCAGATGGTGTGTGCCTCAGAGCCGGATTTGACCTTGAGATCATGGGAGCCATCTAAAGGTTTTAAAAGTAGTCTAGTTAAAAGCCCTTTACTATTTATTGGTTTTGTTTCACCCTTCAAGGAATCTCAGTGAGAATCTGACAGCTTTGATGCTACTAATATGGTTAATATTTATTGAGCCCTTACTGTGTCCTGAGTAATCATACTAAATGTAAGATTATATCGGACATAATCTCCTAAATTGCCAAATAAGAAGAAGTAGGCACTGTTGTTTCCCATATAGAAAAGTGAGACACAAAAGCTTACCCAGAGTAACACAGCTCCTGTGCTTTGGGTCATGATTCAGCCCTTTTGTGTTTCCTCTTTTTGACATGCACATCAGCAGTTGTTTTGGAAGTGATGATCACGGCTTGGATTATTGCACGAACAAAGAGAAAGTCCACATGGCTGCAGTACAGTACAAAGGTGGGGTCAAAAGATGAGGATGATGCCATAGGTTAGCACAGATCACTGGATGTGGAGCCCTAGGGCCAAGATTAGAGGCAGCAGGAAGCCACTAGGTTAAATTCAGGAGGGAGGGACTTCATATTGTCCACATGTTCAAAAGAGCTCCCCTGGCCCCTCTATAGAGCATTATCAATTCTATAATATAGAAGGACGAGAGTAGAAGTAAGACTAGTGTTGCATGAACTTTTCCTGAGGAGATGTGAGCAAACAGAGCAAAGAAACAATTCCACCCAAATCCTGCTTGGTTCCTTATAGGAGCAAGCCTGGGCAGTGGACAGCCACTACACTGAAGAAAACATCTGCCTGTCTCCTAGCTCAGTAACTGTTAACTTATATGGCCTCAAGGAAGGGAGGAGCCCTGTGTTCATGCTTTCTTCCTGTGTGATGCCTCTTGAGCAGTGGTTCTCAACACATGGGTCGTGACCCTTTGGGGGGGAGTCAAACAACCCTTTCTCAGGGGTCACATATCAGATATCCTGCATATCAGATAAATTTATATTACAGTTTACAACAGTAGCAAAAGTACATTGCTACTTCTCGCAATGAAATAATGTTCTGGTTGGGGGTCACCACAATGTGAGGGACTGTGTTCAAGGGTCGCAGCGTTAGGAAGGGTGAGAACCACTGCTCTTGAGCCTTCCATCTCCTTTGTGAAGGAATGTTGGTGAGCACAAGCCTGTGGGAGTGCTGTGAGTAGCAGTAGCTTCTGAGAGTTCAAGTGGACCACAGCCCCATGTCATGCCAAAGGACAGCGAAGAGCCTGACACAGGCGTCTCAGCAGGAGACCTGGGAGGGAGGTGAGAGTTGCTGGTAAAGCAGAGAGCTGAGATAATACCTTTGGACGCATACCTGACTGGGGGAAATAGAAACCAAGGATAGTGCCGAGGATGGTACAAGTTTGTTTCTAGTTTTAATGGTTTCTTTTCTGGGCTACTCTGGTGGTTTGAATGGAAAGGTTCCCAGTTGGTGGGACTGTTCGGGAAGGATTAGGAGGTGTGGCCCTGTTGGAGGAGGTGTGTCACTGGGGGCAGGCTTTGAGGTTTCAAAAGACTCACACCATTCCCAATGCTCTTTCTCTTTCTGTTGTGGTTATGGATCAAGATGTGGGGCTCTTAGCTGTTCCGTTGCTCCACCACCATGGACTCTAACCCTCTGAAACCACAAGGCAAATTAAATGCTTTCTTTTATAGCTCGCCTTGGTCATGGTGTTTCATCACAGCAATAGAACAGTAACTAAAACAGCAACTATAGCTAATGTAGACTCAGGAGACACATTTCATGTACCTTGGAGCCCACCTCTAAATATTCTTATGATACATTACAGAAGAATTGCTATCTTAAAGACTCAGTCTCTTTTTAAGAATTTTGATACACCCGAATAGTTGTATTGATTCATCTTCCCACTAGACCCTAGTATCATTCCCCTGTCCTTGCCAATGCTGGAGTTGGTCTCAGTTTTGGGTGGTAGTTCATTTTGTTTATTTGTTTAATTCCTTAGGAAAAAATATTGTCCCCCATGACACTTGTAAGCCCAGTCAGGCAAACACACCGGGTAAGCCATTTGCAGTACTTATAGACAAGTTTTATATTGCTGCATAAGTTGTTTAAAATGATACCTATTTATGTCACTGTTCTATATATCAGAAATATGGATACACTCAGCCAGACTCTGCTCAGGGCATGAGAAGCTCAAAGCCAAAGTCTCAGCAGGGATTTAGTCCTTTCTGGAGACCCTAGGAAACAGTGTGCCTCCAGTGGTTTGAAGCAGAGGGCCCTGCTTCTCCTCCTTACCTCACCTCTACATTTCTTCCTCTGCCCTCCACCATTAGAGCAGCTGCCATGTATCAGGTCCTTGTGCTTCCGGTCTCCCTCTTTGCCTACCTTCTCTGCCACCAGCTGCTGTGGTTAGGCTATAGCTCACTCAGATCATCTCCCCTTTTGAGAGCAGCTGTGCTGTGTGTCAAAGCAGCCTCAGGAGTACTTGTTCACTGAAGTCACAGGTTCTGGGGCAGAGGGTGTAGAGTTCTGATAGGGCCCAGATTGTACCTACTGCAGTCTGTCTCTGGCTTCCTAAATAAAAAATGCACTTCCTTCCCTTAAGGTCCAAGAGCCTTGCACCATTTGTGCATCAACTTAAGTTCAAAGTCTTACCTAAATTTTATTATGTTAAAAGACCCAATCTCACCCTCCAACTCCAGTGCCATGGAGGCTCCTGAGTGCAGCTTCTTTCTCTCTGCTGACCAGAACAAGTCACGTGCTACCGATGCTTCCTTCGTACAGTGGACTGGCAGAGGGGGGCAGTCAGCAACTTCTCATAGAAGAAAACGTGTGGAAGTTAAAGCTCGCTCAGACTGGGGAGTAGATTGGAGAATGGCAGGATTTGAAGTACCACCAAATTTTCAGGCAGTGAATTAATTCACCACTGTCTGCCGATGTACAGTCTGAAATGAAGGAAGTTGACTGGCCCGGACAGGGTGCTCCAGGTCAGCCCTGTACTTCTAGCCTTTTCTCCATCCCTTTGTACCCTAGACTTCCGTCTGTAGACACCTACAACTGAGAAAGAAGACCTTCTTTCTAGTGGGAAGACTCAGTGTCTCTAGAGTGTAAGGCCGAGCCAGGTGTGGCCTGGAATCCCAGCACTCCGGAAGCTGAGACAGGATTCCAAATTCAGCTCCAGCCTGGGCTACATGGTGACTGTCTCAGAATGCCACCACCCACCACCAAAGATTATGAGACAAACCAGTGTGGTTTTTCCTCCCTTCGCCTTAGTGCCACTTGATATGGACACTGACACAGTTGCAGAGCACTGTAACTAAAACCCAGTTCTCTAGCAAAGGACAAAAATAGGGGATCTCCCCACATGGAAACAGAATGTGCCAAAAAAGACCACAGAGAGACAAGAACTCAGAAAGGCTCCCATAAGCAGTAGATGGGCTTCTGGCCTCACTTGCAGACTACACAAATACACTCGAGTTTAAAGAGTAGTTCCAGCATTTCAAGAGCAGAACTACAGAAGAGCCTACCATCCAGCTAGACAGGCTGCTGGACACCACCCATGTAGTCAGAGCTTAGTGGTATTGCAAAGGCTTTAGGAACAAAATGGACATGGTTTGTTGGGCTTGTTTTTGAGGTAGTGTCTCCCTATCTAACCAAGGCTGGATTCTTCTGCCTTTGTTCCCTGAGTTGGGATTATAGGAGTGCACCACCATGCCCAGCTCAGCACCAGTATTGGAGCCAGAATTTAGAACCCTAACCCAACTGCAGAGGAAAAAGTTTTTTTTTTTTTTTTTTTTTAATATGTGTGAGCATTTTGGCTGCGTGTGTGGGTGTGCACCACGTGGATGCAGTGCCCACAGAAGCTAGAAGAGGTCATTAGATCCCCTGGAACTGGGGTCTCACAGCAGACAGTTGTGAGCTCTCACGTGGGTACTGGATACTGAACCCAAGTCCTCTGCAAGAGCAGCAAGGGCCCTTAATCACTGAGCCGTCTCTCCAACCCCAAAGAAAAGATTTGAAAATAAAGTTTTAGGAACTTATGGAACAGTTATAGAGGACCTACTAACATGGCTGTGGGAATCTTGGGAGAGGAGAGAGACTGCAGTAAGAAGGTATACTGGATAAAACGGCAGCTGGAAGATTGCTTGATTTGCCAAAAGATCTAGAAAGCTTGGCAAATCTAAACAATGTGAACCCAAAAAAGTCAGTGCTTGGACATATAAACTGCTAAAATTTAAATACAAAGAAAAACATCTGTAAGCAACCAAAGAAAATGCATTGCTTATGCAGAAAGAAGAATGTCAGTGAGTGTTTCTCATCAGAAATCATGGAGACCAGAAAATTAAATCAATATTTTTAGTCTGGAGAAAGAATTGTCAATCAGTAAGCCAAACACAAGGCTGTGTAAAAAGTCCCACAGATAGAATGAATCAATGAGAGAACAGAATGTCAGGGTTTGAGTATAGGGTAGGCAGTGGTTCTCAGCCTTCCTAATGCTGCGTCCGTTTACTATAGTCCCTCATGTGTGGTGACCCCCTCCACCATAAAATTATTTTTGTTGTTACTTCATAACTAATTTTGCTACTGTTATTAATTGTAACATATCTGTTTTCCAGTGGTCTTGGGCAGCCCTTGTAAAAGGATCATTCAACATCCCCCACCTAACGCAGAGGGGTCATGACCCACAGATTGAGAACCACTAGGGGAGAGAAATTAGAACATTCATACAATGAGAAACTATGGAAAAAAAAAAACAAGTCTTTGAATCATGGGTATAGAAGAAGGAGAAGAAATTCTGATAAAAGCATAAAAGACACTTTCAATAATAATAAAATCATAGAAAATTTCCCAGATCTAGAGAGGGAAAAAAACACCCATGTATGTTTTTCATGCCAGGCACTTAGAACATAAGATCAGAAAGAACCTCCCCTATGCTATGTTAGAGTTGAAACACTAAGTAGATTGTTTATTGGAAGTATATTGGAAGTGGCAAGAGAGAAAACACTGAGTCACAGAAAGGCAGACCCAGCAGAATAACATCAGATGTCTCGACAGAAACTTTAAAAAGCCAGGAGGGCTTGGAATAATGTATTTTAGGCTCTGAAAAACAAAACCTGTCAACTCAGACTACTATACCCAGCAAAACTATCACAATTTAAGGAGGAAGAAAAACTTTACACAATAAAAAAACAAGCTGAAGGAACTCATGACTTCTGGCCCGGCTTTACAGATCCTATTTGGAGGAATCCTTCATACTGAAGAGGAAAAAAAAAAAAAAAAACGCATCCGAGATGCTGTCAGTTGTCTGGTGGGCAACAAGAATATGAGATTTTTAAAACCATTACACATTAATAATCTTTTTATCTACAGTTCTGAAATAGTAAGAACTCTGGAAACCAAATGTATCTTTAAAAATTTTTATTACATTTAGTGTGGTGTGTATGTGTACACAGAGAACATCTTGCAGAGTTAGTTCTTTCCTTCTACTGTGTAGGACCAGGGGATCAAACTCAGGCCACCAGGCTCAGCAGTGATGCCTTATCCTACCAAGCTATCTCAACAGCCTGCAAAGCTTGGTGCCTAACCTGAAGAAGCATGAAAGCTTTTGTGTCTTCACTTATCCTACTTAAGGGTCAATATTCATTTTTTGCAGAAATAATAGGATACTCTTTACAGGATCCTCTTGAATGTGTTAAATATACCTCTTGGTGTATCCATTGAGCCTTTCCAAAATAGAATGAAAAAATCTGAATTCCAACACACCTAGCCCAAGATATAAACCTGAGTATATTTTTGACTCGTCAATTTTGAAAATAAGGGATGCATTACTATTCAAAATTAAAATTTAAAATGAATCTTTTAAAAACTAAAGAACTAAGTTTAGCAAACACCTGACAGAGCAGGTTTTTGATAAGTGGCGGTCACTGTTGGTCCAAGCCTTTCCTAGCAGCAAGTCCCTTATTCTCCTCAAGTGTGGTTACCATCATTGTGCCTTATTGGGTGTTACTGTCAAACTTAGCGTCTTCAAAGTTGGGGATGCAGAGACGTGTGACAGGTCCCTGCCAGCCTGGTATAAAATCTCCTACTTCAAATGCAGAACACACAACCCTGACAGTCCTGAGGTCTCCCCAACTTGCTGGGCCACCTTAACTGTTTAGTCATCTGCATTTCTGTGCCCAAGAGTTCAGGACCATGCACAGAGTGTTTCTTTTTTCTTTTTCTTTTACTTTTCTTTCTTTTTTTTTTTTTTT
>CABHPQ010168214.1:7195-19956 GCA_902168405.1 Peromyscus aztecus | reverse complement strand
CAGAATGAGTTCTTGGAATGTGTTTACCTTGTAGCAAGGCTGTGAAATACCTACAGGACAGCCATGAAAGTCTGAGTACATAAGTTACTGGGGTGGGCCTTGCAGCGCCCCTCTTTCATTCTGTTTATTTTCTTCTTCCCACACTGGTCCAGAAGGAACATGGAGATGCTGGTTTCTTAGGAACCTTTATTTATTATGCTCTTTACACACTCTCAGTTTTGCTCCAGAGCTTTCTCAGAGAAGGAAGAACTTGATCCTTTGAAGGGAAAGGAGAAAATATTAGAGATTGCAGAGGTTTATGGCCAATGGCCATCCAACAAGCTACAGTTCAAAGATTCACAGTAGCCAGTGGTGCTATAAGTATGCAAGGGCCGTGAAGAGCAGGTCATGGAGCGCTACACCACACTCAGGCTCTCATGCCTCTATCTCACCTCACCTGAGAGGCTTTTACATTTTAGTTGTCAGGTTTTGGTTTTGAAGTAATATTTCATATATCAAAAGTTCTTGCCGGGCGGTGGTGGCGCACGCCTTTAATCCCAGCACTCGGGAGGCAGAGGCAGGCGGATCTCTGTGAGTTCAAGGCCAGCCTGGACTACAGAGAGAGTTCCAGGAAAGGCGCAAAGCTACACAAAGAAACCCTGCCTCGAAAAACCAAAAAAAAAAAAAAAAAAAAAAAAAGTTCTTTAATCTTATGTAAAAATATAAGAACTTTAACAAAGTAGGAACAAAATAGAATGTATCTGGGGTTATTTAATAGTTTGTCTTTATTCAGACTCAGCCCTTCATTATTTTAACTTTTTAAAGATTAATTTATTTTTATGTGTCTGTGCCTGTGTAAATTTATGTGTAGTTCATGCATGCAGGTGGCCGAAGAGCCAGAAGAGGAACTGGAGTTACAGGTGGTTGTGATGAGGGTGCTGGGAGCCAAACCTAGGTCTTCTGTAAGACCAGTGTGTTCTCCTAACTGCTGAGACATCTCTGCTGCCTCAGTTTCAACTTTTGATTCTTTTATGTATGATGGGTGTTTGGATGCCATGTGTATGCCTTGTGCCTGTGGAGACCAGACAAGGGCATCACATCTCCTGAAACTGGAGTTACAGATGGTTGTGAGCCATCATGTGGTGCTGGGAATTGAGCCCAGGTCCTCTGAAAAAGCAGCCAGTGCTCTTAACCACTGAACCATCTTCCCCAGCCTTCCCATCCAGTTTTAACTTTTGTTCAGCTCTTTTCCATGTAATTTCCAGTTTAATAGGATCAGTGTTCATCTCTGCTAAGGACCACTTTAAAGTATTCCTTATGTTGTGATTGTATGAAAGTTCCTGCCTTGTCTGGGGTTCCTTGTGCACCCACTGGCATCAGCTTTAGGCTCCTGGGAGCCTGGGTGTTTGGCTGCTCTGGGAATTGTGGTAATTGTCCTTGTTTGTTTCAGGCGTGATCCCCTGAGCCCATTTGCTGTCGGGGGAGAAGACCTAGACCCCTTTGGGTGAGTATTTCTGGGGAGGTGGCCGCAGTTTGACTTGCTCAGTGGCTTGCAGCCCAACTCATCTAATTTTAGAGTTTTCATCAGCCTCCCTTTGGAGTGAAGGAGGGAGGTGCTGTTTGGCTGGGGAGTCATTGCTGCTGTCAGTGCTCTGCCATACCTAGAGCAGCAGAGAGAGGTGGGAGGGCTGCTTTCCTCCCTACATAGGAGGCTCGCAGCCCTTTCCTGGCTAAGAGTCATGAGGGTTTATCAGATGCAGAGAGAAGAGCACACAGTGGGCCGCAGGCTGTAGAGAAGCAGCTCCGGGCTGTTGCGGTTACCTCACCCCACAGAGAGAGTCTCTAAGCACCACTGTATCCTCTGATTCTCATCCTGCATCCAGCAGATTGATTCTGCAGCCTCAGCTGTGCTCTGCTCTCCGAGTGAGTCAGAGGAGGTTTAACTCCTGCTGAAGAGTGACCCCACTTTCATCTCATTTTCAGATAGTAGGACTCACTCAACTCTGCAGAGCTGCTCAAACAGTGACCTCAGCATGTGAGGAACATTAGCCTATTCATCCCAGTTGGAGTTCATGAAGTCAGGTCCATAGAACTCAGTGAGGGACAGAGAATGTCAGGAGCAAGGCTTGGGCAACCCACAGGCTGTCAGCAACTGTACTGAGGCCCTCAAGGAAATAGCAAAACCACATCATAGGTGATCATGATGTTATTACTCCTAGATTTAAAGTAATACTCTGCAGAGTCTGACAGTTCTGTATTGATCCTGGCCAATTCTAGCTCCAGTTCTTGACCAGTTGACCCCATCGGTTGTAAGACATGGCAGAGATCTCAACTCTGTGGGCTCGGGAAACCCTGCAGAACTTCCTGTACTGCTCCAGGCCTTCAGCATCCGCAGTACACACTGTATGCACCTTGTGTTCTTGTTCACTTCTTGCTTGATCTCAGGTCTGCTTGGACCATCTACAGTAGCCATCCTGGTCAATTTCAGTTCTCTCTATGCTTGTCTCCCTTCTTCAAGGGCAGTAAGTCCCTGACGCAGCTGCTTACCCAGCTTTCTTCCTGTCTCAGGTGTCAGAGAGGTGGCATGATTGTGGATCCCCTGAGATCTGGCTTCCCAAGAGCACTTATTGACCCATCCTCGGGCCTCCCAAACCGGCTTCCCCCTGGTGCTGTGCCCCCAGGAGCTCGCTTTGACCCCTTTGGACCCATTGGGACCAGCCCATCTGGGTAGGTATTCATTCAGGTATGCTGAAAGGTGGGATTTGATGGCAGCTCAGCTTGGCTTAGTTCAGCATTGCAGCCCAGGTATCTGACTCCGGGCACAATTACCACTGCTGCCTCCCTAGAGCATTCCAGGAGTTCTCTCTTTACCTCCTTCCCTTGGTATCTTAGAGTTATCATTGCTGTGATGAAACTGAACAAAAGCAACTTGGGGTGTAAAGGGTTTATTCCACATCAGTGTTCATCATCGAAGGGAGTCAGGACAGGAACTCAGAGAGAGTGGGAACCTGGAGGCAGGAGCTGATGCAGAGGCCATGGAGAGGTGCTTTTTAGTGACTTGCTCAGCCTTTAGTGACTTGCTCAGCCTGCTTTCTTGTAGTAACCAAGACCACTATTCTGGGGATGGTCCCGCTCACAATGAGCTAATCTCTCCCATCAATCACTAATTAAGAAAATGCTATACAGGCTTGCCTACATTCCAATCTTGTGGAGGCATTGCCTCTCAGATGACTATAGCTTGTATCAAGTTGACATAAAACTAGCCAGCACACTTGGTCACCTCCCAGGGAGGACTCAGAGGAAGAGATGCTTGGGGCCGTAGTCCTTTAGGGCAAGGCCTGGAGAATGGGTGTTTGAGCCAAAGAAGATTTAGACCCAGGCCGTAGAGTTCACGATTCAACTCCATGTCACTCTGTGGGCCTCCTCTATGCAGGGCATGTTTCCTGTGCACTCAGCCCCCTATCCCTCCAACTCACTAGACCCTCTTTCCATTGCAGACCTAATCCAGACCATCTCCCCCCACCGGGCTACGATGACATGTACCTGTGAAGGCCTCAAGAATGTAACATCTCAGCCTCCCTTCCTCTCTCCTGGAGCTGCCACCACTAGCCCCATCAGTGTCTGTGTTCCTGTGGACTCAGGGCAGAGGATTCTGCCCATGTGTTTTCGGGCCCGCTGGGGTTGCATCCCCAGCCCTTGTCAGAGCCAAGGCGCCTGCTGCAGTACTCCATCTAGCTGCATATAGGTCCCAAGGAGAAATCAGTGTGTCTCTATCATCACCAGCTCCTCCCCACTTCCAAGGGAGACTCCGGCAACATAAACCCTACACCCGACGCAGCCCCGGTCACAGCGCTATAAGAACAGAACGCATTTTGGATGTTATTATAAGAACCAAATGTCAATACAGAATTCATGTTGCCGGTCTTCCACTGTCCTTTTTATGGTAATGCACAAACTCATAAGAGTTTGAGCCTTCATAGGACTAAATGACTCCTAGAAGGGCCCATTCTTCTCAAGCACCCCCCTTTCATAAGTTACTCTTGCTCCTGACATTAAGATGAGCCCCACTCAGGCTTTGTGCATAGAAGTGTGGCTGAAACCCCATGAACCACGAGGATGGTTTCACCAAGGCAGGCACTCTAGAATAACTGCCGTCTCCTTCCAAGGGCATCCTCTTAAGTTGCTCCTGTCTCTGCAGCCCTTGGCTGTCTCCCTGGGCTGCCGTGGCCAGTAAGTAGAGAAATAAACAGAACAGATCTGTAGGCTAATCTCATTCCTCCCCATAGTGACCCTAAAGAAGTCCTTTCTCTTGGAGGCTAATGGCTCCCTGTGAAATCGGGCTCCTTCACTGACTCTTTGTAATGCATCTGTGTATGAATGGAAATAACTCTAAGGACTGGAGAAGTGGAAAGAAGGAAAGTCTACAGCTGTGCAGCTTGTCCTCTTGTGACCATCGAGAGCATAGGAACATGGGTCCAGCCAGGTGTGGTATTAAACTTCAGGAGGGAGGGGAGCCCCAGTCTCTGGAAGCCTGAGTCTACCCCCCCACCCCGGTCTGTAGACTATCTGGATCCCTGGAAGCCCCAGCTGACAGGCATTGGCAGTGCTCAGCCCTGTGCTGTAGTGATGGAATAGAGTGCAATAGAGGACCAGGCCAGGAGACACCAAATCTAGGCAGTAAGTACTTCATTCCACAGCCAGCGTTTCAACCATGTGGCTGCTTTCACATCTCAGCTCCTTGGCATTCCTTCCCCCAGATTAGGACTTACCATTTTTACCTGTAAGCAGCAACAAGTGACTGTAGCTTTTCTGGAGTACATTCTAAGAGGGTGTCCTGTGTGCCCAGCCCAAGAATGGATAGGTAAACTGAACTGACGGGACCAGGGCCAGTCTCAGGTGGAGGCTAGGCCTCGGAGCCAAGCTAGCATGAGCAGGTTCCCTAGCTGCTGTAGAGGGTCACACAGGTCAAGCACTGACCACCTTGAAGCTCTAGAACATCCTGTGGTCTGTGGGGGCCACAGATGAGGCAAAGTGAAGACAAGCATTCTTTGTACATCACCTTTATCCTTGGGGCTGGCAGATGAAATGTTTGTTTTGGAATTGGATCATACCTGCAAAAGAGCTTAGGGCACATTGCTCATTAAAGCATCCCTTTTTATACAAGGAAGCATTTAAAGGAACAGCTGGAGGCAGTTCTTGAGATAGGTTGGGGAAGGTAGATAACTCAGGGCCCTGATTTGAGGAAAGGTAAAAATGGAAACATTCTCCAATTGGACTTTTTAATAACAAAGGTAAAAAAGATAGTCATGTACATTAGTTCTATTTTCTGCAAACAAAAGTTATAGTGGTTTTATAGAAAGGGCCGTTTTTGTTGTTTTTACCTGTGATTCTCCTTACATAATGCCCTTGAGAAACACAGTATCGTGGATGTGGGTAGCTTTGAATGGGGCCTCCAGGAACTTGTGGTCAAGCTGTTGGTGCTTGTTTGGGTCTCTGTTGTTTCTCTCCTTCCAGCTGTGAGTAGCCAACAGAAACAGAATATTTCAGGCATATGTCCTATAGAACTCCCAAATCGGAGCCTTCACAATAAAGAGCACTTTGTAATCTTTTTTATTAACAACTTTATTAAGAGGATTTACATACCCGGGAATTTCACCCTTTTAAAGTACACAACTCAGTGGGTTGTAGGGTATTCACAGTGCTATGTGTGCATCCACCCCCAGATCTAATTCCTCAAAACAAACAAAACTATCCCCATTGGCAATCACTCTCATTTCCCTCCCCCAGCCCAGGCATCCCCATCAGTTGTCTACAGATTTGCCTTTCTGGACAGTTCTCACAAATGAAATCACTCAGTGTATGGCCTTTGTGTCCAGCATCTTCCACACCTTGTTTTCACTGTCCCTGTGAATGCAGCAACAGCACTTTATCCTGTGGCTGGATAATCACGGTATGGCAGCTTCACATTTTGCTCATTTATCAGCTGATGGATACTTGGATTGTTTCTCCCTTTTGCTTGTTATGTTGAATGCTGTTAGCATTCATGTTCAAGTTTTTTTGTGTGGGTAGATGTTTTCAAGTCATTGAATATGTCTAGGATGGATTTGCAGGGTCCCATGATAGCACTTTTAACTTTTTGAGGAACTGCCAGTGTTTTCCAAAACAGCCACATTCTTCATACTACCAGTGGTGCTCCATTTTCTCCACATCCTCACTAAACACTTGCTTGAGGCCAGACTAGTGGTGTCAAGTCATATCTTGTTTGTATTGTTGTCCTCTATTTTGTATTTTTTAATGGAAAATTTTGAGCAAGACCATTCAGGGCAGAGACCAGAGCAGCTTGCCTTTGAGGAGGAGGACTTGTGACTTTGATAATGGCCACTGTGGGGTGGTCATGACCAGTCATGGAGTTGGGTTTGACTTTGGGGATGTTCTGGACTGGATGTGATAACTGATAGCCTTTTCTCTGGGGGAAATTTCTGAAACCTTTGGACATTTAATAAGATTCAGAGCATCATTTTCACTGGGTTTGAAATTTCATAGCTCATCCAGTGGCTTACAAATAGAATCAAGGTCTACTTCTAAATCATTGTCTTCGGGTGCTAAATAGACCACTCATACTATTTCTAGGATGCACCGGCCCACATCCCACCTTCTCTTCTTGGCTTGCTGTCTTTTCTATTCTTAGAGCTGGCTGTTTTGCATTGCATTTATCTCCTCAGTCATGAGCTTGAGCCAACCGGCAGTCTAAGGCATGAGTCTCCTAAGACCTTGACCCCAGAAATGTATTAAGAATTAAATGGGGCTACATTCCTGGGCTACAGTTAGTACCTGTTGGCACATGCCTGGAGAACAGGTAACAAGTCTGTACAGTCTTCCTGTAGAAACCAGCTTCCTCATGACTCACCCTGTCATTGCTGATACTTTGTCACTGACCCATGGCTGTCTTCACAGGACGGAAACAAGTCCATGGATCACTTCATATTCTCTTATCACCTATCTTGTACACTTTGGTGCAGCTCCAGTAAAGACAGGTCCTACCACCAGTGACAGTACCCCGGGCATATTCCCAGCTTTACCTGTCAGTAATAATTGTTTGCTCGCTGGCCACTGTTCACCTGTAGAACAGATGCTCATGGCAGCATCCTAGCCACCAGGCCTAGGCCTTGTTTTGCCCTTGGGATGCGACACTGAATCACTTCACCTGGGCTTGACCCAGAGTCTGCTCCTGAGAACAGGTCAAAAGGCAAGCATGGCCGAGAACGGGGGTATGAGCAGTGAGGACCAGCAAGGCCCTGGCCACCGGACGGATCCTAGAACGCATCGGAAGTCTGAGCACCTCACTAAGGCAGTGCCAGTGGAAGCGCAAGGCCCATCTCCTACTCAGAGTATAGGACCATGGGTAACCACTGAACGGTGTCAGTGGTTATGAGCTACATAAAGCAAGTGCTGGGAAAGTCACAGTGTAATGGTTCAGAGGGACAACCAAATAGGAGGGGCCAGTCTGGAAGTTCAGTGCAGTAAATACTCAAACTAGGGGCCAGACAGCTCGTCACCATGGTCTGAGAAATAGGAACTATAAAACAGCAGGTGCCCAGATCTGCATAAGAAAGTGAATGCCTTTCACTCTGTCACCTGGTGCCCACTCAGCTCAATTCCAAGTTCAAGGCTCAGTGGACTGACTACACCTGGTTGTGAGAACCTGTATCACTTCTGACTCTAGCAGCAAGAGGTCTCGGAAATGCCCTTATGCTCTTTGCCTGTCTTCTGCCATTGGAAGGTGCATTGGAAAAGGTCTGCTGAACCTCCTGTGATTGTGTCCCATCTCCCATGATGTAGATGGGTACCACACTCATGTTTGCCACCTCCTACATCTCCTGAAATGCTTGTTGTATGTATACAGTACATCCTGGGCCCCAATCCGCAGCTCTAAGGAAAGGCCTTCATGTCCTTGTTTGCAAAGTCCAGTCGTAATTCACAGATGATGCACATTGGAGAACTGCAAAGGGCAGTCTTTCTACATGGCACTACCAACAGCAGTGTTACCTGGAGTCTTGTTAGAAATAATAATCTCAGGGCCCACCTCAGACTTACTATATGTGAACTTGAATTTTAATTATTTTTATGTGATGGGTGTTTTGCCTGAATGTATGCATGTGCACTAGGTGCATGTCTGGTGCACACACAGGCCAAAAAGGGCATCAGAGCCCCTGGAATTGGAGCTTCTGATAGTTGTGAGCTGTCATGCAGGTGCTGGGAATTGAACCAGGTCCTCTGGAAGAACAACCACTGCTCTTAACCATTGAGCTGTCTCCAGCCCCAGTGAACTTGCCTTTTGACAAGTTCCCCACATCCCATGTGCACACTGAATTTGAGATGTACAGCTAGCCCTTCACCTTCACCTGGATATCAGGAGCAAAGAACGAAGTCATCCAGTCTCGGTGGATGGCATACATGATTAATGCATTCATATTTGCATTTTCCCTGGTTGTACCCCTAATAGCCACTACATTCCCTTAACTCTATGGCTCATTCAAGCATATTTCATAAATGTCTTTAAATATATGGATGCCTTTGTGAGATAACAATCCTCAGATCATTAATCATTCAGCCTCATTTCTAAACCAAAGAGGATTAGAAAGGTCTGGTAGTTTGACAGGAACCAAGTGTGGAGATGACTCCAGCACACTACTGGTATAGCCTTCCTCATCTGTGAAATGAGTGTTACCCCCGCCTACAAGACTTCTGGAGAGTTACCACTAAATGTGTCTTATTAAAGGTAGTGGGGGCCCAGTGGGTGTCAGCAGCTATCATTACCAAAGCCATAAGGGTGAGAATGGAGCTCACACACAAAGGAGAGGAACTCTGGGCCAAACCAGTGCAGGAGTGCTGTGGGATGGTCTGTATGTCAAATGTGTTGCTCTGATTGGTCAATAAATAAAACACTGATTGGCCAGTAGCCAGGCAGGAAGTATAGGCGGGACTAACAGAGAGAGAACTGAGAGAACAGGAAGGCGGAGGGAGACACTGCCAGTCGCCGCCATGACAAGTAGCATGTGACGATGCTGGTAAGCCACGAGCCACGTGGCAAGGTATAGATTTATAGAAATGGATTAATTTAAGATGTAAGAACTAGATAGCTAGAAGCCTGAGCCATTAGACCAAACAGTTTAAATAATATAAGCGTCTGTGTGTTTATTTTATAAGTGGGCTGTCGGACTGCCTGGGCTTGGCAGGACCCGGAGAGAAAACTCTCCAGCTACACAGGAGACAAGTATTTATCTGGTACCCATAGTATGCACAGCTTCTTATCCCAGACTCTGCTTGCTACAAGCTGAGGTGAAGATTGGAGACATTAGTCAGGGTGCTGGACACACCCCTAAGGGGCGGCAGAACTAAACCAGCTTGGCTCTAAATGCTTAAGTTCTTTCCAGTAGAACTGTATCCAGACCTCGCCTGGCCACGATCCACAGGCACAATCCATCCCAGAATTTCTGGGAAAGATGAACTGTCTCAGAAAGGAGAAATTCTGCATAATCCCAGGAATGGGCATAGCTCTGAAGCTGAGCCTGTTGGCTGGGTGTTCATGATCCTAAGTACTTAACAGCCACTGCACTAGCAGCACTCAGGTTAGACCCTTCTGATATCACGTGGTACCATCTTCACTCTGCAAGAGACAGGCCCAGTAAGCCCCTCTGAGGGTGAGTTAAGGGCTCCTCTGGGCTTCGAGAATGGGCTTGGGCTCTGTGCTGGGCCTTGCCACCTGGTCCCAGCTGCTACTCACCTTGGCCCTCAGGGGTTGGTAGGATGGAAGCTACTCTGTACTAAACAAATGAAAAAGCAAGTCCATAGTAGATGTATGAGAAAGATTTCCCCCAGGGCCTCACAGACCACAGAAATTCTGTCTTCATATCCCAGGCTTCCCTGCTCAGTGTGGACCAAAACAGTCATGGGGTCCTTAGTAAGGGGAACACATCAGCTCTCCTTCCTCCTCACTCAGCCGCCTGTTAGGAAGCACCGTGTCAATTCAGCACCCTGGTCAGCACCCAGCCTCCTGGCGCTGAGGTCTCTGTCTACATTAAGCTTGACTACTCTCCAAGCCAGGATAGCCCATTTCTGGAGGTAGGCAGACATCTCCGAGAAGAGAGGGCCTGCTCTCCTTCCTGATCCCTGACACCATCATCCCTTTAAACCAGCACAGGTGCCTCTGTCAGTACTCCTTGGGTTTTTAATCTCTTCAACGCTAAAACTAAAACCGGACATGGCAGCTACTCAAACCTCTGCGAAAGGATGAATGAGGATGCTTGGGTGGGCACCATCAAGCGGTCCCTGGCCTGCAGTTCAGAAGTGCCCACCATCTCGAGGGCACCTATCTCTATGAATGATTCAATAAGCCTCAGGGAAAGGAGTTGTGCATCCCTGGCCCCAGAAGACGACATCTTATTGACATTCCCTTGACCTCAGTCATAGTTCTCACCTTGCCACATCCTCCTACCCACAAAGTCCAGCTGTCCAGCTGCAATTGAAAAACTTGGGATTCTGATGACCACAAAGCCACAGATGGCCAAGGCCAGAGCAGAAACTCCCTTTAATCTCGCCACCACTGCCATGGCCAGCTACTCTGATCATTGATATTACCTGCAAAACTGCAGACATTTGCATTTGGGCTCCTGCTTTAATCTCTGATGGCAAGAATAGGGGCTACTGAGAGCATGTCAGCAATGGTGGCACAGCTCACCCAGGAGTAGCTTCAATGAGGGAAGATGTGGGTACACAAAGGAACCTAGCAGGGAAGAAGAGGAAAGAAGAGGAGACAGGTTTCGCTGAATGTCACTGGCCCTGGAGTCAGTACTGACCCAGATGCCACACCTCCCCGGAAGAGGTTGGCATGGCAGCTGCCTTCTTTCCCTGTCCTTGTTCCCCTGGGCCAGATCTGATTAGTGAGTCTCTTTTCACTTGCTACTTTTCCTTAAGCCCAGGAGACCAGCAGCCACCACCTGACCTTGGAGGCTCAGAAGTCAAACAGGAAAGGGCTGCCAAGTTGAGGGATGGAGTTAAGACCATGTCCCCCTGGCTGTAGTAAGAGCCCTAAAGGAGGGCCACGGGGTGCTACAGCATTGCCCCCACAGGGCCTCTGACACAAAAGAGTCTTCCTTCCACACAAACTGGCAGGTGGAGGGAGGACAGGTCCTGTAACCACAGCACCACACTCATGCCTTACAGCCTTCCCACAGTACCCTGCCCGTCCCCCTTCTCCAGATGATGAAGCCCAAGCACCCACCGGGGGTCCCACTGCACACTCCTCAGTCACCTCTGTACCACCCTGTCCACCTCATCTCACCAGCTGCTGAGGCCTCTGAGCCTCTGATCTCATGTCTCTCTCTGCCCAGAGCCCTTCCACCAATTCTCCACATCAATACCTCCTAGTTGTTTAAGATTCTCATTAAGCACCCCCTTTCCAAAAGAACCTTCCTAACCCCCAACTCACACAGGTCCTCCTGTCTCTGTCTCTGTCTCTGCCTCCTCCCCTGCCCCCGCAGCACAGCACAAGTACACCATCCTGCACAAGACAGCCTAAGTGCAGCCCAGCCAGGACTGTGTTCATTCATTGAACCATGGAAGGATACCATGGATGAACTAGAGAACATGAGTAGCTGTTTACTGAGCAATTAGGAAATGCAGGGCACTGTGCTAAGTGCTTTAAAGACATATTTACCCCTCACTGCGGTCTTACAGGGAAGTTGTTGCATCTGGCACAGCTGCTTTTCAGATGAAACAGGCCAGGAGGCAATGAGCCATTGCCAAGCACCTGAGCAGCCATCCCTTACACTGTGTGATCAATCAGTCTCCATGGACCCTCGGGGTTCTGCCTCTTGTCCCTCTGAAATTCATGTACAGGCAATGCTCCAGCACTGTGTGCCACCCTCCGCACCATGCAGGTGTCCTACGCTGTCCGTCTGCTTGGGACAAACCAGCTGAGGAAGAGGAATGATGTAGGTAAGAGGATGCACAGGGGCTCAAGGACAAGAAGCTAGAGCAGGACAAAACAACAGGCTCTGACCCTAAAGACTTCAGTTCTCTTCAAATGAACAATTTGGAAGCTTGGAGGAGCCTCAGCTAAATCCAGCTAACCCACTATGCTCCATCTCTGAAGATAACTAACTTCTGGCAAGTAAATGCTAACATACCTCCACTGACAGGCACTCCCTATGACTCCAGTTCATCCAAGACCCCAGCAACCTTCTCTCCCAGATGAATCTAACCCTGGGGAATTTAGGGAGGAAACCAACAAACTGAATGGGAGACATCTTCCCACCGATGTCCATACCACTAACATCCCACTCTCCCCTAACAGAACTTCACCTCTGGCTTCTTGAAGCCTCCCACGTTCTTGTCTTGCCTTCTGCTTGATGTCACCCACAGTGAAGTGGTAACCAGCATGACATGGCTCTCCCAGTTCCCAGCTCAGTCCCCTCCCCAAGGGCCAGGGTTCTGGAATCCCCAGAACTCTCCTCCTTTCCCAAGAAAGGAAACAAGAGGGACAATGGAGGGGACACTGGGCTGTTGCTGGGAGGATGGCAAGATTAAAACCACACATGTGTGGTAGACAGAGGAGAAAACCATCACCAGCTTCCAGAGGATGCCCTGGCTTAGAGCTCTGCAGCCAGAAGCTGAGTCCTTGGCTCCCGAGCAAGGTCAGATGAGAAAGCTGCAGAGGTATAGACAGGGTGCATCGTGTGTGTGTGTGTGTGTGTGTGTGTGTGTGTGTGTGTGTGTGTGTG
>CABHPQ010168213.1:27567-46216 GCA_902168405.1 Peromyscus aztecus | reverse complement strand
CTTATTTTATTGTCAGAATTCTTCACATGTTTTTAACAGTATCATGCTTCATACTGCTGATAGCTAATTTATTGTTGAGTGTCTCTGCCAACTCTGTTGATGATTTCATCTGCCTTTGCTTTTGTAGTTTCTTGTAATGATTCTCACTATTATAAACCCTCTGGAACTCATATTTCCTTAGAGGTAGGCCTGATCAATCACAGAGTCTGATAAAATAAAATAATGATTATGTTATTAAATTCCATTTGCTGTTAGGCTATACGTTAATTCCATGTAGGCATTACAGATGATTGGGAGAAAGTAGCTCTCAATTATCCTACTGACATTTTAATTTAGAGGTGTATATATGAAAGTTACATATAAATTGGAATAACTTTAAAAGTAGGTCATGTGCATCTATATTGACAAATTTTTTTCAGTAAATCCAGTAAAAATTAAAATAGCCTTCAACTGCTCCTTTTGACCATGAATACTGACTAATAAGAAGTAATATTACCAAATATTTTAAGCTAAAAATTTAAATTGACAATCATAGATATTATTAAGTACAACCTTTATTTTATTTTTACAACTTACTTTATATTTTTAGTGTGCAAGTATATAAGGTATAACTTTTTAAAAAATTTTTGTTAGAGGTGAGGCTTGAACTTAAGTAGGGCCTGGGACATGCTAAGTAAGCACTTTACCACTGAATTGTTGTTTCTCATACCAAAACTGAAACAGATCTCAAGTTACTAAAGAGTAACTTTTCTATCTTCCCACTTTGTGATGATGAATCCACAGAAAATTATTTAGGAAAGGTTAAAAACCTGAAGCAAACAGGTTGGTCATCAAGTTGAAATGTTTCTAAGTGTTCATCACAGACCCACAGGTGATAACAGAAAGTTTCCATAGCAACAGAAGTAATGAGCTAGAGCTCTGCCTCATTGGCACTGGGCACTTTCAGAAATTCATATTTGCTTTAGAAAAAGAAAGCCCCAGATGCATGTGATGGCAAGTAAGAATGCCTTATCAGTCAAGCTATGAGACGGGGTGAAGAGGAGTTCAAGGCCAGTCTGTGCTATACAGTGAGAACAGAAAAAAGGGAAAGAAAGGTCAGAGTGGAGCGAAACGGTGGCAGCTGAGTGCGTCTTCCTCACAGACCCTCCAGTTTGAAGAGCTATTCGCACAGCAAACTGCCCTCTCTACAGATAAGAAGCCAGGTTAGAGAGCACAGGCCCCTGTTTTAGTAGACCAAAAGGAAAAGTGTACTGAAGGGGGCAGGGAAGAATGCATTGCCGGGATTACCCTCCCTCTATCCAAACAGTACAACTCTAAGAATGAGTCCTCCTGCTTGGAAGAGGGAGAGGAAAGCTGATCTGGGTCTCAGATTTGCAGGCCAGTAGTGGGTCCAGCATGGTAAAATCTGTTGCTGTGCCATGCCCCATGATCCCTGCTGCCAGGCTGATACCTGTGGACTGAGACAAAGGAACTATAGCAGCAGATGGCTGCCTTAAGGCCTTCACCATGTCTCCACTATCCTCAATCAGCAGGAAGAGAACAAAACTCCACATACTAGAACGAAGGACACAAAAGCCATCCCAAGCCGTGGCCTGGAAGCTCAGTGCTGAGCCTACTGTGGTGATGGGAGCTGGCAATAGGCAGACTTCGAAAGCCCCTATGTCCAAGCCAGAGAACGTAGAGGGAAACTATAGATCTACTGACGCAATGAGATTATGAACAAAAGTCCTATGTTGTGGTGTGTTTGACTTGAATTTCTGCTTGCATCGATGCTACCCTGAGGCAACACTGCTCCTCTGCCTCCAGATTCCCACTTACCTTTCTTTGTAAGAGTCGGGCATAAACAAGTTAATTGCAGTCTTGATAGCCACGGAGCTGTATCTGCCATCTGTGCCCAGACTTCAGGCTGACCAGAAACATGCAGGCCAGTGTTTGCAGACAAGCCTATAGACCTGGTCTAGCACTAAAAGAGACTCAAGCATGGGTGATTCAGCTTGCATCACCACCATCTCTAGTAAAGGACTAGATGCACAGCTGTGGAACTTTGTGCTGTGGGACTTAAGATATGATGCAGCTGAACATCAGCTTTGGATAACATGGAATTTCCTTCAGCAATACAGCCCCAACCTTGGGGGCCATACAATGGAACAAGGCTGGGTTCACTGGGGGAAGGATAGTATAGTAGGTGCAAGACTTTATCTTTGATCTCAGTGGTGAGCTGGTGAACACTAACACTAGCAGATTCTAATGTTTTCTGTCAGCTAGGTTGGTGGCCACAGCTGGAGCCTTGGCAAGAGTCCTGGCATCACATGGAGGCAGGCATGTGACCCCAGTCTCTTGGACTTCTACCTTAAGCATCATTACCTGTGGCTGATTGCAGCAACTTGGGGCCACAAGTCCATCTTCCATCTAAGCCATAGGCATCTGCTAAGGTGGAGGCCCTGGTCCCATCCCAGTGTTACTGTGTTTCTGGTGGCCCGTAGGCTCACATTGTGACACAGTTTGCAGCATTGGTGACATGAGTCTTTTGTTGATTCCTCCATGGTTGATCCTTCAAGAACCAAGAAGAATCCCCCAGAAGTGGCTCCCTGGCCAGCAGTTATGGAAAAGCCACCTGGACTTGTTCCATGCCAGGAAAGATATTGGAAGGAGGTATCCTTTTGAAGTCCTCCTTCAATTCTGCTGATAAACAAATGGGCAGCAGATTTGAAATAAACCATGGCTTGACTTGCCCTCTAGTGCTGAAATAAGGACAACACATAAGAGCAGACTCACTTATAGACAACACCTAGAGTTGAAGAAGTAAAAGTAAATACAAATTCACAAAAAATACACAGTCTATTTTAAGACATTCTGGAAAGACCAGCACATAATAACTAGACAACAAAGACTTTAATAAACACCCACTTTTTAGTATACAGGTATTCCAGTACAAACTAAGATTTCAAAAATAAATTAGAATTACACAATAGTCAAAATAAGGCACCAGAAAAGGAACAATATATGTGAATTCTGGCACGAAAAATTTAAAACATCTGTTTAGAGGAAACCCATTATGCTTTGAGAAAATACAGAGAAGTGGTTCAATACTCCCACAAAAAAATGAAGAGAAGGATGGAAGCAATTTTTGGAAAAGCAAACAGAAACCCTTGAGCTGAAAAAATACATTAAGCAAGATTTAAAACATGATAGAAGATATTAATGGTGAGATATATCGAAGAAAACCTTAGTGATCTCAAGGCTATTTGAAAATATACCAAAGGAGGAGGGAAGGAGAGAAAGGAATGGAGACAAAGAAGAAAAATTGCAGGGATTCGTGATTGCATTAAAAGAGCAAATATAAATTCAGAGGAATTTGAGACGGGCAAAAGGAATGAAAAGGGTAGAAAGCTTTTTTCAAAGAGGTAATAGCAGAAAACTTTTCAAACCTAGGAAACAACACAAATATCCAGGTACAGAAAGGTCAAGGTCATCAGTAATATGTAAGTAAACCAAATATACAAGAAAAGTACTTTGATATGTTAGACTTTGCTGAAGCCCAGGGGAGACCTGCCCCTTTCTGAGTCAATACAAAGGAGGGCTGGATTGAGGGGAAGGGAATGGGAGGAGAGGAGGGAGGGAGGCTGCAGTTGAGATGTAAAATAAATAAATTGGTTAAAAAGAAAAGTACTATAATCGGTCTCTAATGGGAAAGAATGGGAGACGTGTCTCAAGAAGCAAGAAGGAATAACAAATAGCACATAGAGTCATCCCAATTAGCCAGACAACAGGCATCTCAACAGGAGCTTTCCAGGGCAGGAAAGAGTCATAGTCATCTTGTCTAAGGTTCAGTGATCATCATGGAAGACAGGGTGGAAAGGATGTAAGCAGCAGAGGATGTGAAAAGGGCCAGGGAAAGCTCTCTTCTGGACGTGCCATGGCTATTGTGCCCTGGAACTGCTGGAATTCACAACAGCAGTGGCAACCTACACAAGACCTGGGTGAGACTGGACTTAGGAAGACCACATCATAGGTGGGGGATGGCACAGAAAGCCACACCTCTCCCTGAGGAAGTATAGGCAGTTAGAGTTTTCTAGAAAGAGAGTCCACTGTCTCAGTGGTGGGGCAGCTGGTGAATCATTCTGGTCAAACTGAATAAACCCCCATTTACACTACCCTAATTGAATGCAGTGGGCCATAGACAACACCAAAAAAGACATGGAAGTAGGAAAGGGGTTTGTGGGGAAGAACATTGTTTGAGGGGCCCTTGACAGTGGGACCAGCATCTGTCCCTGGTACATGAGCTAGCTTTTTGGAGCCCATTTCTTATGGTGGGATGCCTGCTCAGCCTAGATGTAGGCCTTACCCTTTTGGAGGAGTGGATGGGGGGGTGCGTTGGGGGAGGTTGAGAAGGGAGCCAGGAGGAGGGATGGGAGGGAGAACTGTGGTTGGTATGCAAAATGAACAAAAAAATTAAGAAAGAATAATGGGGTATATATGATAAAAGTACAATATGCGTATGAAATTATGAAAAGAATATTTTAAGGAAAAAAGAAACAGAAGAAAGGAAGAACCTTGTAAACCTACATGATCTATAAAGCAAATACAATAACAGTTGAGTGAAGGACTGTCTAAGAGAAAGACCACTGTAGCCACAGACATAAATTGAAATTTCTAATAATCACCTTCAAAAATTTCAAAAGCATGATTCTGAAGGTAAGCTTCCACAGGTCAGTCAGGAAGCCAGAACCAATTCCACTCTTGCAGCATGTAGGTGAATAACCAAAGAGAAATGAGGAGAGTAATGACTCTATTTGTAGAAGAAGTAATTCAATATTTAGAGAGCAGTTAAGGCATCTTCCCAGATTTCAGCCCTTGAAAGGCTCTAACAGTTGTGGATTAAGAAGACATTTGTCTTGGTCATTGCATACATTTTGTTGTTATACATGAATTTGGGGGCATTTTGACCATTGTTTACTCCACAGAAATGGCAACATAGGGAATCTTAAGAGTATTTCATATGGACACAGACATTTTCATGTGCTCTGCTTTACTGTGTCTCGTCCCCCATTACTCTTATCTTAATTGCTATGTTATTGACTAATGTGGACGTCTGTCTGTGAAAAGATATGAATCAGCTTTATGAGACTTATAATGGCAAAATATAAAGCCACTTGTCTCTGAAAGGATATTGTCTACTTTATTGTCTTTCAGAATTCCAAGTTAAATAGCATTAACAATAAGTTATATTGTGCTAGCATCATAACATTGAATCATAACATCCCATTTCAACTGATTCTACAATGCTCTAAGTTACTCTTTAGAGTTCCTAAGTTGCAATGCTAAAAATATGTATTTATCATCTTTCCCAACACCATGTTTTTCTTTTTCAAGCTCTTTCTGCAACCACATACCTGTTACTAGGTTTGGTTAGGAGTGCTAACTATACTAGCCGTGCTCCCCTATAGCTCCTCTTTCTTTCTCTGCCCTCACAGTGGAAGGAGAAGAAATGCCAGGTACCATCCTATGATTCTTTGAGTTTGTAGTTTTCACTTCCCCCAAGAGATTTTACCAAGCACCCTAAGCAATCAGTGTCCACAGGTGGTATAAACATTTGATGGACACATTAACTAGAGGGCAGAATCTTTCTGGCTTCCCCTGCCATCCCTTAACTAGGGACCATTTGTTCTGCAAATAAGTATTATGCACTACTCATCTCCAAGTGGCAAAGGAAAGTACAGCCCCCTTCTCTCTGAAACCTCTAACAGAGAAATCATCCTTTTGTCTTGAGGCCCTAAACTTTCCTCATAGCCTATGCCATTAAATTATATTTAATACCATGAAAATAGTATTTTCATGGTATTAAATATAATTAGAGATAGTTTTAAAAAGATACTAGAAGTTTATAGACGGTCATAAGTTAAAAACAAAACAAAAAAAAAAAACCCCACAGCATCTTGATTTCTTAGTTTACCAGCCCTGTTCATTGTGACTGTCCTTACCCACACTGCATGTCAGTAGCCTGCAATGCACAAAGTCCCAACTAAGCCTGTGTCCCTCTCAGCCTTCGTGACCTCCTTGCCAAGTAACATGTTCTTTCTTTACTCAGAAAAGCTTACCATCTTTTTACAGTTCTTTACCATGAACACAAGTTCAAACAAATGTACAAAGAAAGATTTGAAGAAACTTTGAAATGAATGCATGCATTTTTTGTTCTGTAGTGAAAGTTCCCACATGTAGAAAAAGTGTTTTGCTTATAAATCACACCCTTCACAGTAATATAACTGGGTTAGTGGCCACTGATGCTACACTGGCCCCACATTCTGGAGCCCATATTAACTGTACAGCTAAGAGAAAGTTGTTTAACATGTGTGCTTTGCTTTTGTTTGCTGGAAAAAAACTGGGCAATAATCCCATCTACTTTATAAGGTTTTAAGCAATGAATACATGAGATAACTCAAATGATATACAAAATCACTGTATGTAGTGAAATTTGACAAATATTAGTTATTTTTAGGTTTGTATATCGAAGTAACAAACCTGTTTCTTAGCAGTAATAAACATGAATTTGTCCCAGGCTTTTTAGTGCCCTCTTATGATATGATAATGGAATATGATGAAGGAGAAGTTATTTGGGAATTATTGTTAAGCTAGTATATGGTGAAATATTTAAGCAGTGGGATAAATCATTCTGGGGATTGATTTTGTATGTGCAGTGGGTTAGGAACATCACACAAAGCCTCACTTTCTTGTTCCTAGTGTATGCTGCTCTTCTTCACAGTAGGATGGAGCTGGTCTGCAAAGAACCACATGGGCTCAAGGTCATGTGAACAGCAGATAACCTGACTGTGACTTCCTATGGATCACCAGTTCCTAGAGCTGCAATGAGCTTTATCTTGTGAGTCTGCAGCATGGTGTAGACATAGAATAGTTAATGTGCAATTCATCTGTTGTTTAGACTGTGCAGATGAAGGGCTAGAGGTATGCAAAGGTTAAGGACTGGGCCAAGGTTTAGTGTTGACTCAGTTTATTGGGCTATTGAACTTTATCAAGGAGATTACAACATAAATTTTTCCTATTATGTGCTCACAGTAAAATGACAGGGTAGAATTACTGCTTTCTAAAGAGGTTCATGTTCTTCCTGGAGATGAGCCTTAAATGTAGCTGTGCTATCATGTAACACGCATCCTTAAATCTTCTCCAGATTAAAATAAACTGAATTTAGAGGACTTTCAGATTTGGAATGGAAACAGTTCTTTTACAAGCGCCCTCCTTTGATCCCAGTAATCATGCAGCCATTCATCTTTATGACCTCCTTGCTTTGCTCTAGCTTGTGAAATTCCAGAGTGACACATCCCAGTAGCCCCAGAGCATTGCTGTGTGGCCAGAGGGCTGCTTCTCCTTTTGTTCAATGTCAGAAGCATTTATTTCAAGATCCAGTTAAAATTCTTCTCCTTTCAAAACCCTTCAGGGAACAGTTTCTTTCTGTTCAGAACTTGTTTGTTTCATTTCTTTCCTACCAAGCCCTGGTTTATGTGATTTGTTTCTCATTTCTTTGTAGGGACTGAGTGGCCAAGAGAGACAGGTTAGAGAGCCTCTGGCCTTGTCAAGTAACCTTCCTTCACATTACTCATGTGATGATTTTTCTGTCTTTGCAAGTTAAACCAAAATAAAACAGCATTTTCCATGGCCACTAATTAGTTTATATTTTATTAGATAGTGTCATATCAAACCCTCTGTGTTTATGGTAAATATCTTCTGTCTGAGAGAAATACTGAAGTTAAACAAATAACGAAGAGTAAAGGGAGATAGATAAATGCTTCACAAAGCAAACTTCCTAGAGAAGAATAAAAGATAGGTCGAGAGAACATAACATTCTCACTACTTTCCTACAAATATCTCAATAAAAGAGAAACTTAATAATGCTGCCCATAACTACCCCAAGGTACAGTGGAAGCAATGCTGAACAATCAAAACTTTTCCAACTTGAAGATAATTATTGATATCAAAGCTATAATATAGAGGAGAAAACAAAATTATGCTATCTTCATTAGTGGCATCTTTATTAATAATGCAATGCTAAGAACAGAGTATCATTTTTATTTAGGTAAATAATTTTATTAGGGAAGAACCAATTTTAGGTGCTGGACAAGAGAGTTACTACTTGTAATCCCAACACTCTAGAGGCTGAAACAGGAGGATCAAAAGTTCGAGACCAGCAAGACTCTGTCTCAAAACCAAACTGTAGGCACAGACATAATGTACATTATAATACATTATATTTCCATAGCACTATCCCTAAAAAATTCTTTATACCAATTAAATAAACTGATGACATTACTGCCTCATGGTATATTGAAGGAGAAAGATGTTATTCTAGATATGAAAGAGAGAGCAGTCAGAGGCATCTGGAAGAACCCAACGCAGAAAAAGAAGTAGACTGAACATGGCCATCAGACTGGACATGACCAGGGCTGTCTGTGAGAGAGGGGAGAAGATCCCGGGAGAGAGAATAGACAAAACATAATGAGGGAAGCAGGAGCAAAAAGAGGGGCAGAGCAAGCATAGCAGGGTTATAAGGAGAACGAGTAGCTGGGGGGAGTGTAGGGGAGGAGGTGAGAAGGTCTAGGATGCTATAGACTTTAAAATGAATAACAAGTACTTGTGATACTGAGCGAGGCTGTAGGTCAGCATGAGTTTGGATATGTGATAGGAGTCACAGGTAACCCTATATCTCTTCTGCCAGAGGTAAGGGAAATGACTCATTTTGATAGATGAGAACCAGTTTCACAAGTTCCTGAGGAATGCTGGCTTTTATCTAACAGCCAGAAATTCTCCTACAGTCCAGGTTGATCTCATTTCTAGATATTTGGACTTCCTTTTGGGGGTCAGGGAATTGGAGCCAGAAACCAGTCCTTGGACCAGAAACCAGTCAGCAGATACCACTTTGATCAAGGTGTCAGCTATCATTTACCAGAATGAGACCTCTACTACATTATTCCTCACAAGGTACAATGGAAATAACATAAAAGCATTGCTATGATGTGGTTACAAAAGTGTGTAGAAACTAAAGATGAAGAAATATTGGACTAATACATTGTGAAGAACAATATGTAAAATTCCTAATAAATTTTAATCCGAAAGTTGCATATTACAAAAAATCAAAAAATCAATAGACTATCACATTTGAAGGATCTCTAGGAGAACTGCTAAGTACAAATGTGTAAAATTGGAGGAAATCTTGGACCATAAAAGGGCATTAGTGAAATAAATGGTGAAACATGAATAGGGTTTTATTTCTGTCAGGATAATATTGCCTAGGGTTACAAAAGTAGATTCTTTTTCTCTGCCAATTTAAAGAATGAAAAGGTGGGAAAGGAAGGTCTCAGAACTCAGCCAAGTTTTACTGAGTGTAAATACACACACACACACACACACACACACACACACACACACACACAGGCACACACACTCATTCACACACAAAAGCAGGGAACAAAAAGAGATGGACTCCCCAGGGTGGGCAGAAGTGAACAAGAGATAGTGTCTGAGTCTGTCAGGGCTTTTATATGCTTGAGGGTATGATGATTTTCTTTCTTTCTTTTTTTTTTTTTAGAGCTGGTTGATATGGGTTATTGCCATGGATTAGTCAATCTGACTGAACAAGACAGGGAACTGAGTGGTTTATGCCACAGGAGCCTTCTGGTGGGAGGTTTGGAATTCCTGCTGAGAAGTTCCTTGAAGTGGGGAAAAGAAACCCACCAAGCCTCTGTCATATAGCAGAAGACCCTGGATAGATGTTTTAATGAGCAGTATATTAACTTATGTACAACTCTTTTCCCTGTCTGTCTGCATCTCAGGGAGACATGTGACTTCTAGTTCCTCACTATGTAGATTAGTTAAAACATCACTATCAATACTGTGGTTTTGTAAAGTATTACCTGAAATATCAGGGTAAAGGATATATGGAAAATATTTATCATATTTTTGGACTTTTGTGTAAGTCTGAAATTATTTAAAATAAAAATATTCAAAATCCAGGATGATGATGATGATGATGATGATGATGAAGATAAAAAGAAACAGTCTTTATGAGGACCTATGATATGTATGAAGAATTAAAAAATTTAAAGATAGATTCAGGCCATCCAAACAAAACTTTGAAGCAAAGCCCATTTTTTATTTTATTGCTCAAAAAGTGAGTTAGTCTGTAGTCATCAAGGCATGAATGATTTGGTATGCATTTAAGGGAAGAAGCTTATAGAGTGTATGAAGTGTTTACAGAACTATAATAGTCTTAGATAGTACTTGGTAAGACTTCTATGTATAGTTTAAAATTATTTACTTTTCTACATCTAATGTCAAATTAGATGTTTAAAATTTTATTTGCATATGAAAATAAAATAAAATAAAATATTTATTTCCTTATAATTATCAGCAAAAGATCATGGGATCCTGATCTATCCTTTTACTATATCTCATTGTAAAGTAGAAAACACATTCAATGAGAAAGAGAGAGTAAGGGAGCATCTCAGAACTATAGATAGGTAGATGGAAGGATGGATGGGTGGATGATAGATGGATAGATAGATAGATGATAGATAGATAGACAGATAGATAGATAGATAGGTAGATACTCAAAGTACAATAGCATAGTATCATCTAGATAGGAAAGTCGTAGCATTCACATTTTTTACCTAGGCTAATTAAAAGAACAATAATGGGTGTTTGGCCATCCTATCGCCAGAGTAGGTCAGTTCGGGCTGTCTCTCGACCATTGCCAGTAGTCTATTGTGGAGGTATCTTTGTGGATTTCTGTGGACCTCTCTAGCACTTTGCTTCTTCCTATTTTCATGTGGTCTTCATTTATCATGGCTAGAAACCTCATCCAATGACTGACTGAGGGAACCGGATGCAGAGATTCATGGCCAGGCCCCAGGTGGAGCTCCAGGAATCCAATTGGCGAGAAAGAGGAGGGATTGTATGAGCGAGAATTGTTGAGACCAAGATTGGAAAAAGCACAGGGACAAATAGCCAAACGAATGGAAACACATGAACTATATGAACCAATAGCTGAGGAGCCCCCAACTGGATCAGGCCCTCTGGATAAGTGAGACAGTTGATTAGCTTGAACTGTTTGGGAGGCCCCCAGGCAGTGGGACAGGGACCTGTCCTCAGTGCATGAGCTGGCTGTTTGGAACCTAGGGCTTATACAGGGACACTTGACTCAGCCTAGGAGGAGGGGACTGGACCTGCCTGGACTGAATCTACCAGGTTGAACTCAATCCCCAGGGGAGTCTTTGCCCTGGAGGAGATGGGAATGGGGGTTGGGCTGGGGGGAAGGCAGGGAGTGGGGGCGGGAGGGGGAAGAACAAGGGAATCTGTGGCTGATATGTAAAATTAAATTAAATTATAAAATTAAATTAAAAAAGAACAATAATGGGAAAAAACACTATGAATTGTTTTAAATGTTGGTAAGTAGTACAGAAATTAAAATAGAAAATATCTTACAATTAATGTATGATCAAGACAGTTTTTTTTTAATAAGTAGACTCGTCTTGGAATCTTTTCAAGCTATTTAATTTTTTTATTAAATGTAATTTTTAAATTTTTGTGGTGATCTGTACCTGTTCCATATATCTTTTAAAATTTATTATAATGATTATACTTATTTAAATTGATTTTCATTGATACATAGGAACTCTGTATGTACACTGGGTATCTTGTAATACAGGAAAAGTATAATGTTTAAATCAAGGTACACATTCCTAACTCTTCAAACACTTTGCATTTCTCTATGGAACAAACATTTATTATCATCCCTTCTACCTTTCTAAAATGTATATTGTATGATTGTCATATCTAGCTACCCCACTGTGCAGTGACACTCAAACTTTTTGCTCCTACCTAAGTGTGACCAAGCACTCATTCACCAAACTTTCTCCATGTCTCCTTCCTGACTACTTTATTAGTTTCTGATTCCCTTTACTCTTCTGCAATATCTATGACTTGAGCTTTTTGAGATTCCAACCCATCTTTAATACTTGTCTGCGGTATTATTTCTTAATCCTGTTTTTGCTTCTGGTTTTCCAAAGTTTTAACCACGAGATTCAGGTTTTTTTAAAGTTAGCAAAAATAACCTTGAGAATTTTGTTGTCAACAGCTACAAATTGTCCATGGTCACTCATTTTTAATATACCTGTCTTAGTAGGATGAAATGTGTATCTCTTTCCTTGCTTCTGAAGATAGGTGGAACCAAGATCAGAGTCGATTTCTTTAAATCCTAAATGTATCCACTTTTTTTCTCATAGAACATTCCTTTGCTAAGTTGAAGTCAACACACCAGGTAGTAATGACTCTGTTCTGTGTACATGGAGTTAATATAGAGGCTCCAGGACAATACATAGAGAAGCCAAATGCCCACCAAAATGTCAGGCATATGAACATGCCTCTTTGGAACCTATACTCTGGCCTAGCAGATCCCAGGAAGACAAGAATCCCTTAGCTGAGTGCCAGTCAGAGCCCTGAAGTAAATATGGATAATGCTTTTGGTCAAAATTTCAATGTGACCTGTTATATCTATAAAAAAAATACTAACTAGAACACTAGTAAATCTTAACACAATGGTGAATGCCTTCAATTCCAAGACTTAGGAGGTTGAGAAGGAGGTCTTGAGTTTGGATCCTGTATCAAAAACCAAGAAGAAGTAAAGAGAAAGAAAATCTAGTGAATGTATTTATTTTCTATCAACCATAAGCAAAAATCATAATGTAAAACTTTGATTTTAAATTTTTGACAATAATAGACATGACTAATAAGTGGCTAGCAAGGCAGGATAAAATAGAAAGCAATATTATGTGTGAGGAATTTTATCAAGATATAAATATGAAATTGATGAGGCCTTATGCTGGTTAGTTTTATGTCAATTTGATACAAGCTAGAGTCATCTCAAAGGAGGGAACCTCAACTGAAAAAATGCCTATGTAAAATTGGACTGTAGGCAAGCCTATAGGGTATTTTCTAAGTGATTGATGGGATTGGGCCAAGTTCATTGTGTTTGAGGCCACTATGGGCTAGTGGTCATGAGTTCAACAAGAAAACATGCTAAGCAAGCCATAGGGAAGAAGCCAGTAAGCAGCACCCTTCCATGGTCCTGCATCAGCTCCTGCCTCCAGGTTTCTGCCCTATTTGAGTTCCTGTCCTGACTACCTTCAATGATGAACAGTGATAGGAAATACAATCCAAAGAAGCCATTTCATTCTCAAGTCATTTTTGGTAGCAGTGTTTCATCAGAACAATAGTAACCCTGACTAAGACAGGGCTTAATTTTAATGTCATTCAGAATGACATTAACCAGCATTCACCAGTTGTCCTATGAGTTACATTAGACACTTCCCATTCTTGCCACTTAATTTTGCCAAGTGTGGTTGTGCTTTCCAATTTTGTCAATTTAAATTTTTCATTCAATTAAAATTTAGAGTCCTATAACCAAAAAAAGTATCCACTCTAACTCTAGGAATAAAAGTAACAAATGTATGTAAACTATCATCCCCTTTCTTCCCCAGTAACATTATACTTTCCTCACTCTAACCAGCATTCCGAATATGCTGCCTACTGTAGCTAAGGACATTCACTGTGCCTACACTGTCTAATTCAAAATGTGCTTGCAGTGTTACAGTTTTTAATGTCATAAAGGTAAGTTCATGCTATGTATTCTCTGCAACTTTTTATAACACATTTTGATGAGATTTATCCACAAGTACCTGTGGATGTAGTTTAATTTTTCACCGTGCTGTAAAGTTTCATTTCAGACATATATTAATGTGCGTTTCCAGTCTACCCCCAGTGAGGATTTAAGCCTGTTGTAGATTAGTTACTTCTTCAAGAACCAAAGCCTGCTACACATGAGTCCTGGAGTTCTGTACTCATGATCATTTATTGGTAGTTAAATATTGTCAATTTTCTAGCTCTAAAAATCATTCTTTCTTGGTGTTTTTCCCCCTCTAGGTCTTAAGAGAAGACTTAGAAGATGGTGGGGATGTCTGACAAAGTAATTTGGGGATTTCTACATTCTGATGCTAAATTTGGCAAAAATGGAAAATCTAATCCAAGACAAAACCCAGGAAATTTGATAGGTAGAATCAAAGTCTTAAACCTGGATCGGCATGGTGAATTCAAAATATCATTTAGACTTATTGTGGTTTGGAGTCTCTAATCCTTCAGCTCCTAAGAATGAGCAAAGAGGAACAGCCGTGGCCAGAGGATTACCCTAATGCCTATGAATTACTTGCTCAGAAAATGTTGTGTTCTGATTAATCAATCATGTGAAGGAATTCAGTTTTCCGAAGTCCTTATTTTATGGAATGGTCCTGTTCCTTCCTGTTGTTAGTGTTTGTGAAGCACTGAATGATAAGTAAGTAACTTCAGTGCATTTCAGAGATGTTGAAGAAAGAGAGACAATTCTCCTTTCCTAACCATCACTTGGCTGGAAATCAAGACCTTGCAGTGCTTCGAACTCTGACAGGCCAATGTCATTTAAATAAATATTCATTAGTTCAGCTTCTAAGATCCTTTCAGCTAGAAACACACAAAGATGGGGAAGGGGTACTGTTACTGGTGTCTGTGAGATTCACTCATTTGTTGGATGTAAAAGATTAAATTTTAACTATCTAGGGATTTGGGCAACCAGAGACACTAGATAAAAATGTCTTCTGATCATATAGGAGAAACCAAACTTTAAATGCAATATTCAGAGACTCTCAAGAAGTATAAATTGAAGCTCAGAAGAGGCAAATCCTGAAGGCTTACTTCTTTCATCTTTACCTCTAAGGTTAGCAGCTTTCTTTTTCCTTCCATTTTTTTTTCTCTTGTGTGATCTTAGTGTTGGTTGTAGAACAGGGCAGGAGAAGAAAAGACATTTTACTCAAGTCGCTCTAGGCAGAGTTTTCGAGTGCCCTAGCCCCTTCCAAATAATTACTCAGAAACTTAATATTAATTGTAAATGCTTGACCTCAGCCAATAGCTCAGACTTGTTACTAGCTAACTCTTATATTTGAAATTAGCACATATTTCTTATCAAAGTTCTACCACATGGCTCATGACTTATTACCTCATTTTGTACATGTCCTGCTCCTCTGCATCTGGCTGGTGAACCTTCTGACTCTGCTCTTATTTCGTCTCCTAGTCTGGCTCTTCTGCCTAATCTTATCCTGTCCAACAGCTCTTTATTAACCAATGAGAGTAATATATATTCACAGTGTACAGAGGATTATTCCACAACATTTCTCCCTTTTGTCTAGTCAAAAAGGAAGGTTTTAACGTTAACATAGTAAAATTATATATATATATATATATATATATATATATATATATATATATATATGACAAAACAGTCATTAAGCAAGAATTACAGTTACAATTTCCAGCCCACTTGTATTTGGAAAATTTAGAGAAAATACTCCATTATTTGTCTTATTTTTATGACTCTAAAGTTTTATACCTAATTTATCTTTTATCATAACTAAACAAAACTTTAACTTTGATTATCTAGTCTTCAGCTCTGACAAAGACCCCAGAAGTGTGATATGTTACCCAAAGACAGGGACATCTCAATGCCTGGACAGTCACCTTAGATTTTTCTGTAATGTTGGGTCATCCATCTTTTGCCCATAGGCTTAGTATATCTGATAGACATTTCTGAGAAGCAGGGAATTTTGAAGGACTGTCCTACCTTGTCTTGGCTGGTCCAGTTAGGACACTATACTGTCAGAAATTGAGGTAAGGGCAGTTTTTTTTCCCAAGTGGCTAGCTTTTGCCACAAAGAAAGTAAACTCTATACAGAGTTTCTTCGATGCCCATCATCTTCTCTGAAGTAGATTGGTGCTGTAAGGAGCAGACATGTCTCACTGTCATGAAAAGCCTTAGGTTATTAAACATAGTAAATGCCATATTCTGTAGGTTTTTGAAGTGTTGGAAGTCCATCTATCTATCTAAACATATCTGTTTATGACCTTGAAAACATATCTAACATGACGATATGTTTGGTTATTATAGATAACTATTAATCTGTATTTTTTAATTATACATTATATTTTAAATGAGTTGCATTAACACAAAAATCCAAACAAGAGTAGAAACATACATACATAATAGAAATAATTTTAAATTTGTATCAACAAACTAAAATCCATACCAATGTAAAATACTTTGAGATTAATGGTTGTTTTTTGGATTAAAGTAGATTCAATAATCTATGCTTTTATCCTATCATTTCTATATCCCCTGTTATTTATTTTCAGAATGAAATCCCTGCATCTAATCTCCTTTGTTTAGCTTTTTTCCTGACTATTACCAATAACAACTTGTAACCAACCCCCCTTAAATGATAATAAACATCCATAACCAATATTTTGGGAATGTGGGCATTATTCTCTAGACTACTTTCTGTTGTTTGGGAGCACTGGTAATCTTTGGGAGAACCTTGAGAAAATCAGGATAATTGTTAGGTCTTGGCTGGAGTATTCTGTGAGGCTGCATCATCTCAGTCAGTTATCTTGAAGCTCTTCTGGATGCTGGATCACCTGGGACATCCATTTTTATTGGTGTCTGGTCCCCTTGTCCTGAAAATACACAAACTTTAAAAGGTAACATACATATCTGTATTAATACAAGTATAGATTGCATTGTACACAAGTCAGTCAAAGATGATTTTTTGTTTTATATTTGAGCAGGTACAATATATGTCACATGTTTTGCAGTTTTTCTAGGTTTATTTCTTTATGTCTGTAGCCAGAATTTTCAGGGGATCTTCCTTGATCAAACTTGATCATCTTTAACTTTGAACAAATTGACTGCCTTTTATTTCCTATAAAAGCATAACCTCTTACCCAAAGTGATATATCTTTTGACTCAAATTTTGAAGTTAAGATATTTTTAAAATATATAGGTTTGTTTAATCCAGTGGGATTTATAATCAAATGTCTTTTAGTAGCTATTGCTCCTTCCTCATCATTCTAAAAATTCAAGAACAACACAATAGCATACAGTATCCAGACTCTCTGTGTACTTTCCCTCTTTGCATGGCTTTTTTCTTTTATATTACTTTACTCGCTTTTTAAGGACTTTACTTTATTATTCTTAAACTATTTTTATATACCTTCTCTCTCTTCTTTCCCAAGCCTATGTATATTTTTAAATACACTGTAACTCATTTAGAGTTTGTTTGTTTGGTTTTTTTCCCATGTCTGGATCTGTCTTTATTGTATATCTGTAATCTTTCCTGTCTGCTTAAGCAAAACTCCAAACCCATCATCCAGCATGCTGGCAGCTCAGGTCAAGCTGGTGACTCGAGCTTGCAGGCAAAGGAGGCCCATGTGAGAAACTATGGGAGCCTGTTGTGTGGTTAGCTCATGACCTACTGGTATGGCTTGCACTGGCAGCTCAAGCCCACATGCAGTTTCCAATGTCTTTGTGTCTTTGTATTGCAGCTGGCATCAGAGACATGAGACTAAGAAGCAGAATTTGACCCCTTCCCTGCATGTTTTTTTAGAACCTTCCCTCAAATCTTGTCAGGTTCCATGCTGAAATTCTGGCCCCACATTGGGCGACAAGTCTTGTTCATAATTTTTTCAGCCATACCAACTCATTCCAGACTGAAGCCCTACTCCAAGGGAATCTAAGCTTCATTACATTATCAATATATACTGCACTTTTAAAAGTTATGAGAGTGAAATGTTTTTCAATAAGTTTGTGTAAGTATTGTAATCATATTACTTTCAGAAATTAAGTTTCAATTGAGGACATAGTTGTTTTGTTGACAGAAGTCTCTTCCAAGAATTAAATTTTAATATGCATAAAGCAGTGTTTAGCTGTTAAGGGATGATTAAATAATGGAATATCATGCATTGTATCAATAGCATAACTCTTTATTTCTAGAACTTTTTATATAATTTTTATTGCTTCCTGTAATCTATATTAGGGTTTCTATATGTTTTTATAGGACAGAGAATATAACTTATCTCTTCTTCGATACTGGTAAATGTCAGCAATGTTTGCCGCCCAATAAAATACTAGTGTACCTTAAAATTTTAAAGCAGAATTATGAACCTGCAGGTATCTTAACTTAAAATTATAGTTTAACATTTTGTAATAATTGCATATTCTTAGGACTAAATATAGAATCAATTGTTAATTTTCTTACTAATTAAAAAATTCTCACTTTGTTGTATTATGAGTTCCTTGGTCAGAAACAACGTTCATGGAATAAAAATATGGTATGGTAAGCTATTTCCTAAGCAATAGGTGTTGGTTTCAACAGAATCACATTAGGAAATGCAGTTATGTCTAAAATAAGAATCTTTCTCACTGGTAATGTTCCATATATGTAGCTGTCATCCAGTCATTCATGGGTAACTCAGATTACAAGGTAACTTGTCAAACCCAAACCACAATCAAGAATTCTGTGTTCATTAATGCTCAGTAGCAAGCTAGAAACTATTTCTAAAAATGAGAATAACTTATTCATAGAATATGGATATTTCCTACAGACTTCATCTCTTATTCCCTTCCTTTTCCCCTTCACTTTCCCCCTCCTTCTTTCCTTCCCTCTCATTTCCTTCTTCTTCTGTTTCTTTCTTTCTTTCTTTCTTTCTTTCTTTCTTTCTTTCTTTCT
>CABHPQ010168213.1:12185-27467 GCA_902168405.1 Peromyscus aztecus | reverse complement strand
TTTTTCTTTTCTTTCCCTTCATCTTTTTCTTTTCTTCTCCTCTTCCTTCTTCTGCTTCTCCTTCTTTTTCCTCACTTATTCTAATCAATGCTATCCATGTATGCATGGGCTTAGAGGCATCTACTATGTTTTGCTACTGTATTGTTGGCTGCAGCATATTTGTAATGGTTCAATTGTCTGGAAGTGGTCATTTTATCATTACATCATATTCTTTTCTTTCTTTATTTATAGAAAGTAGTAGTATGTGCATATGGGTGTGAATGGTGAGTGTACAAGTACCCACAAGGCACTGTATATACATGGAGGCCATAGAGCAACTTTTGGAAGTTAGAATTTGCCTTACACTTGCTTGAGTTGAGGTCTCATTTCTTATTTTGGCCAGGCCAGTGTGTTGCATAGCTCAGACTAGTTAGCCATAGAACTTCCTAGGAATTCTCCCATCTTGACATAGGAGCACTAGGATTATAGATGTGAACTATTGCATTTGGCTTTTTGCCTGAGCTCTGGGGACCTAAACTCTGCTACTAGACTATTGGGCCAAGTATGTTTACTTACTGAGATATTTTTCTGGTCCTAAACTTAACTTTTAACTTGTCTTGCTTGGAATATAAAACACAAGTCATGCAAATAGCATGCTGTAATATTTTTTTTCTGTTTATTTTCTGTATTTCTTTTTTCTCTTCTGTAGCTACCTTACTGTGTTCATTTGTATTAAGCAGATAAGTTCTGGTACCCTTTAATGGTTGCTTTTGTAAATTTGACATAATCTAGAATTATCTGAGAAGAGATTCTTAATGAGCGATTGCCTAAATTAGGTTGGCCTTTGGGCACGTCTACGGAGGATAATCTTGATTAAGGGAAATGAGGTGAGATTTTTCTCACTATAGATGTAACTATCCCCTAGGCAGGGGGATCCTGAATTGTGTAAGAGTTGAGAGAATGAGCTGAGCACTAGCATGTGTGCATTCATTTTTTTCTCTGTTCTTGCCTGTGGGAAAAACTTGTTATTTTAAGTCTTGATTCCTTAACTTCTCAGAAGGACGAACTGTAACTTGGAATTGTAAGATAAAATAAAATCACCTTTCAGTTGCTTTGGTTAGGGTATTCTATTACAACAACAAGAAACAAAACTAAGGGATGGCTATATTTTACTGCACTGATATCTCTTTTACTGTTGAAAAATTATTCTTTTGTTGTTTAAGTATTATAATTGTTGTATGCTAAAAATAGTTCATATTTCTTGTAACAATCATAATTTTACACATAGATTATCATATATAGATTTGATCTCTACCCCCTCATTGTGCAACTATTTTCAGAAAAAATTGCATTTTATACTCCATTAGCCAATGAATAATCCAAGATGATTTTCACTGTTGTTCTTTAGTTCAGATTAAAGAATGAACCCCAGGTGGGAGTCCGCTCAGGGCCTCTGAGTCACACTTTTTATAAGCTCCTATAGCTCTCTGCCACTCTGGCCTCCCTCTCCTCCTGACTGACCCTGCTCCTTGCCACCATCATCTTTTTACACCTGAAATCTCCTTGAGGGATAAGTTAGGCAATCTTGGAGAACAGCCCTTCTTAAAGGGGGAACCTCAATGATTCCAAGGTCAGCCCAAGTTTCTCTGAGCCCCGTACAGTTCAGGTGAGGGGTTAGGTTTTAAGTCTTCTGGCGTCCTTTCTTGAGTAGACTGAATGACTTTCTTGAACTTTTCTCAATTTTTAAAATGATTTGACACGTGATGTGTTAGCATTCCTTTCTTAGAGTTTATGCTGGTTGGAATTTGTTAGGTTTATTTGATTTAGAGATGAATCTGTCAACATATTTTGGAAATGCTTGGCCATTATGTCTTCAAATAACTTTTCTGCTCTTTGTCACTGTCTTTTCTTTTGGGAACACCCATCTTCAGTGTTTGGTGGTATAATGGTGTTGTAGCACTAGCTGATTTGTTCATTTTTCTTCCTCTTTCTGCATATCAGAGTAGTTGATAACTTTTCTTTAAATTATTACATCTTTTTTCAAAACTAAAATAATTTTCTTCAAATCTCTGCCACAGTCAATCAATTGTAGAGCTCTTTCAATGGATTTTCATTTTAGTCAGTATAATAACTTCAATTTCATCTTTGTTGAGGGTTTAGTTTTGAAATTCATATTCTTTCATTTGGTGAGATTCCATCTTTATACTTTTAAGGTTTGGGCAATACTTCATCATATTCTTTGAATATGTTTTAAATTATGATTTATATCTGTTATATCTAAAGTTTGCTCCCTTCATGCACAGTTTATTTCAACTGAGTTTTTTTTTTTACCCTGGTATATATTCCATGATATTTTCCTTGTTTCTGTTTTACTCATTATGTATTTCAACATATTATTTTAATAAGCTTCAACACATTCATCACACAATTCAACATATTAATTTTAGAAAGTGAAACATTTAAGATAATATAATACAGAAATTCAGGAAACCAAATTCTTTTTCTGTCCCTTCAGTTCATTGTTATTTTGTTGTTATGGAAGCTACTATTTGTGGTGTTTTTTGCTTGTTATTCTGTATCATCCCTTCAATAGAATTATAATGCTTATTTCTTCCTAGTTATGAATCAGCTGAAGATTCTGTATGGTTTACTTATGACGTTAGAAATATTACCTTCAATACCTTAAAGCTATTAATTTCTGTATTTCTGTGTTTTTCTTTATTAAAAGTCTATGAGTGTGTGTGTAGGTGTGTTGTTGGTGTGAGCCTTGTGATTGTAGAGATAAAGTCTTTTGTGTCCTAATACTATGTTTACCTGTGTTTCTCTTTATGCAGAGAGAGAGAGAGAGAGAGAGAGAGAGAGAGAGAGAGAGAGAGAAGAACCTTGTTGCTCAGGGAATTTATAATTATATAATTATATAATTATAATTATATTTTTATATATAATTATAATTATATAATTATAATCCCTTAGTTTTATCTTCTTACTCATATGGGCTTTCTAGATCACCCAATGGTGAAAGGTTAGAGGCCTTTTAAGCATTTTGTGTGTGTGTGTGTGTGTGTGTGTGTGTGTGTGTGTGTGCATAAAACATCCTTGCTTGTGCAACTTTTCAGATATACATCAAAGCTTTCTATGTTCATTGTGAATGTCTCATTTCCCGTATCTTTTTACATTTATGGCCAAAACCTGTTTGCTCTATCTAGTGTGTTCTCAGCCTCAGGCAGATGTCATGTTAAGATTATCACTGACTGGCTACTTTTGACAAATGCCCTTGAGCTGGCACTTTTCTTCTTTATCAAGATCTAAATCAAATCAGTTTATCCCCAGTAGGACTTTTTAAGGTCTGCAAGGCAGATCAGTCAAGGACGATGGAGGGAGAATGGAAAGTGTGAGGCCCTCCAAGCTCATCCTTCTTGCTTTGGAATGGCTTAACTGCTGCATTGCACAGCCAGCATGGTCATAATTCTACTGTTGCACAGACTAGAGTGAAGCTGGAGATTTTGGGTGAAGAAAATATGCTAAGTTAAAGGGACAGAAGGTAGACTCCCAGGAGCTGCAGGCTAAAGAAAACTGACTTTAGCTCTCTCAATAGCCATTACTTGCCACCAGCTACTGAGGTAGAGATGGGGCTTCATGCTGGGATTTGAATGGGCTTGATCTTGATAAGGTCTTACATATGCAGTCACAGCCAGTGTGAGTTCAAGTTTGTCATGGCCCTGTTGTATCTGGAAAACAAAATTTTGTTGCAGTCATCTACTGCCTCTGGCTCTACCAATCTTTTCAGTTTTTCATCATTAACAGTCTCTGAGCATTGCATGAAATCAGTGTGATGTAGATACTCCATTTATAGAGGAGCATTCCATAGTTTATTTTTTAAAGAGTTATTTGGTTTTATTTAAGTGTATGCACATAGGTGTGTGTTAGTGTCTGCCATGTGTGTGCAAATGTCTTGGGAAGCCAAAAGAAGGCATCAGATTCCCGGGAGGAGTAGTTACACGTGGTAGTGTCATGGGTGCTGACAGTTAAACTGGCATCCTCTGGAAGAGCATCAAGCACAACTGAGTTATCTCTACAGCCCGAGCTCCACATCTCTTATTCTCAGTAACATGACTAGCTGTGAGTTTCTGTACTAACTTCCATTTACAAAGATAAGAAGCTTCTATGCTGAGTGTTGGGGCACTCACTAAACTACATGGATGTAAAGATAAATAGTTAGGGGACATTTTAATAGTATATCCATTTAGTAGAATAGTAGTTCACATATCCCTTAAAATCAAATAGTATTTTTTTTCTGTTCAGAGCAATTTTTTTATTTTGGTTATTAAAATGAATAATATTAGTATCTCAAAACCCCAAATATTTTGATACACTGTGTAAAGACATTAGATATTGCCTTAAGGGCACCTTTACTGAACCATTTCTGACTCGTACTACACAAACGAATATGAAAGCTTTTTTTTCAAGTGTCTTTGGTGGTCGAGGATTAGGAATTTCATATTTACTACATTATTTCTGAGTTATGAGATTCACTAAAAATGTACATTTTATCTTAGCAACATTGCCTAGGTGTGTAATGGTGATTGAGAGTCTATCTAGAGTGTGTGTCAAAAAAGCAAATGATAATAATGTGCAATATTATATAGCAGGCTATTAGGAAGCCCATGTATTTGGCATGATAGAGTAACACAATTTGAGGAACATTAATATGCACTAGAATAGTTCTGGTGCCTGAAAAATATTCAGTTCTGATGGAAAATATATTATTTTTTTGTACATTATATATTACTTAGTGTAAAATTTGATATTCACCTCTATTTTAATAAACTCAATATTTTTATTAAAAGGGATGTTAATTAGGCATACTTAACATTATTTTAAAAGTATGTCTGAAACAGATATATTCACGTCCATCTTTTGAGTAGTCTTTTAGATCCAAAGGAGAGATTTCTCACTTAAAAGCTCTGAAAGGCAGGATACAAAACAGCAGCAACAACAACAACAGAAAAGCTAAGCATAATCATATTTAGGCTACTAGAGAAAATATATTTTATATTGCACCACGTAAAAGATACATCTTTCCATTATTTTAATTACTCAGAATGCTTTCTCCACAGCAAAGCCAAGCAATTGCATGCACAATTCAAATCCTTTATCAACGAAAAAAGTCAAAGTACCAGGTTGGTATCAGTAATTTTCTGGAAGTACTATTTTTATTGATAGCCCCAATCATTCATTTGTGGAGAAAAAGCAAGGGTAGTCTTTAGAGTACGATCAGCCCCTGGTCTCCTTGTATGATAGATTGCATCATCTCTTCACTGAGACGAACATACAATGTCCTAGTGACGCTTGGATTACTTTTCAATTGAAGTTCTCTAACTGGGAACATTAGGAATAATTTGACTTCATAAAAGAATGGGGATTTCAACACTGAGGCAAATTGAGACACACCATTCTTAATAATTGTATACAGAGTTAATCTCTATGAGTTATCTTGACAGCCTAAAAACTTACCAGGAAAAGTGTTTGCACTTCAATCTTACCCACTCTATTCTTTATTGTACAATAGTTTTTAAAATTCAGATTGCATCTTATGTTTATAACCATGATGAAATCTTAAAAAAAAAAAAATAGTTCCCGGAATCCTTCCTTGTATTTTTTGTTTAATTATGAGTTTTGGTTCCATTTTAGAGTCTGAATGCTTAATTGTTGGTTTGTAGCCGTCAAGGAACTAAATAAAAAGAAATCGAGGTGAAAGAAGTGACAGTTCCTCCGTCCTGCTGGAGAGTCATCAAAGGACTGGGCTGTTTCCTCCTTGTGACTCTTTAGAGCCAGGAGCACCATCCTGCCACAAACACGCATTGCAAAACCCCAGAGATGAAAACGGAGCTGTAAACTATCATGCACACAGTGTTGAGCTCTCCTGGAGAAAGGAGTGCACGTTAAAGGGAGCATTAAAATACTGCTGCAGACAAAAACAGCTCTAAATGAAACAAAATGCTTTATTTATTTATTTTTTACAAAATTGGCTGTGGTTAGAGGAACACAGTGTTTGCAGACACATCCCAGAATAAAGCTCATTCCACATTCTGTGGTTGTCATCAAAACAACTGTGCAAGTGAGGAATAATGTCTGTCCTCCCAGAAACACACGTAAGTAGCTAAGTGAAGGCAAGCACAGCGGCATAGTAGACACTCTCTAGGAGGGGCTCATGGGAAGTACGCTCAGAAATTCTCAGCCTTTGGTATCTAAGTCAAGTCGGCAGCCACTATCAATGGTGTTCTCGTCACTGCTGCTTCCCAGAAGCAGCTATGGCTGAGTTCTAGTAAGGCATAATTTGGGGTAATTGAGGAAAATTGTGGAGTGTTTCCCCCAAAATTTCAGCCTTCTGTCTACTTCCAACCAAATATGCAGGTGACAGTAATGAAAGTCGTTAAAGTTTTTGGAAGATGGTCATAATATTTAAAACTATACAAATAAGGAAAAAGACATAAAGGTGTGAACTGTGATGACCAATACCCTTGTTTATACCATTGAATTATTTTCCTTTTTTGAACAAATACTATTGAGTAGATTACTTTCTCATGATACTCTCTGGAGACTAAGCATGATTTTTTTCAATCCTCTGCAGGTAATCGATTTATTAGTTAAAGGCATTCTACGTTATATTCTAAGGTCATTTTATCAGTCCTATAAGAAAGTCTAATGTTCTACTGAAAATGATCAGCAGTAGTCACAACACAGTTCACAAAAGTCTGAATGGGCCGGGTGGTGGTGGCACATGCCTTTAATCCCAGCACTCTGCAGGCAGAGGCAAGCAGAACTCTGTGAGTTCGAGGGCAGCCTGAGCTATAGAGTGAGTTCTAGGAAAGGCTTCAAAGTTACACAGAGAAATCCTATCTCAAAACAACAAAATCACAAAAGTCTGAATGGTGTGCCCTGATAGTGATGGTCATCGACTACAAGTGGCCCACTGCACACAGAATATTCATGGCTATCAGCCATGGTCCTCCATAGGTCTCTATGGAATCCCAGGGATCACAATTCAATAACCAGACCCAGCTTTATGTTTCTCTTTTATGCATTATTGTCTTCTACACAATCTTAAGACTTTTCCTTTAAAAAAAAACTCAAATCTATATCAAATCAAATCAAAATAAAAGAGAGTGAGTTCACAAGATGAATATCAGCTTATGGACTCTCTGGATAGCCTTTAATTCAGGCAAGAGAGGGAAAGTAACCAAGGCCAGAGCAGCTGGCCAGAGGATGGCTAAGTCACAGTGGAGCCATGAACGGATTCTGGCCAACCTCTGAATCTGACTAGTATTTGTGGAGGAATTGGTACTCAGTTTCCTTTGAAGTACCTATACCAATGGAGAAGGAGTTTTCCCATCTGCTTTCAATAGAATTTCCAAAGCCTGATTGTACAGAGATCTGAAGGAAGGTAAAGATTCCAAATAAGGAAAAATTGTTTGGACCGGCAAGATGGCTTAGTAGGAATTTGCCAGGAAGCCTAACACCGTGAGTATGGTGTATAGATTCCATCATTAAAAGAGAGAACTGACTCCAGACCTCTGATCTTCACATGCACACCATAACACACTCATGCTGTAGGATGTTTTCAGTCCACACATGTATTTCACACATATACACACAATAATAGTAAATAACTTTTAAACATTTACTAAGAGCAAAATTTGGGGAACAAACAAACAATATATGTGCACTTTGACCCTTGTACATTTTGGTTTCTTCATTTGAAAATTAGTGATAATTATTCTCCATAATACGAGTTCTGTAAGGGAAGTGCATGATCTAATAAATGAACACATCCAAAACAATGTTTGACCTAGAAAGACCTTTAAAGATATATCATATGACTTTCTATTTATCTAAAACAAAACAGACTATACTAATGCATAAACTAAAAGTTAGTTGACAAGTGGGTAGTTCCTTGGTTTGTGACTTGGACCCTGGGAAAAAATCCACAGAATCCCAAATTAACATGCACCCATGAGAGTTCTTGTTAACACTGTGCTCCAAATACTTTTCAGGTATCTCTAGCCCCAAACTGGTAGGGAACATGCTGTAACTGTGAGGTAGAATGGAGTCAAGGCTTAGTTAGCCTACTCAATTCTACAATAAATGTGAGAACAGAGGTTGTCTTTTCTGAATATGGAACAGATACACTTCATAGACTTGGTTAATGGTAGAAGTGAAATGGCTTTTGCTTTACAAATTCTCCAAGATGTGAATGACTCCTTTTCTTGTACACCAGCTGAAAAAGTGTAGCATAGCTCCTCAGAGCTTCTGTGTGCCCGGAACATGTGACGTTGGGACTTCAGTCTAGACTGGTGGTCCCACTATGATTACCTCAGGGCAAGGAAAGTCTACTCTACACAGATAAGGTTTAGCTCAAGTATCTTTCAGCTTATCATTACATAAAAGTTCAAAATATTTTTCTAGAAATGCATGAATTCAATCACACAAACAAAAATTCAGTACATAAACATGGAAGGTATTTTCTTTACAAAGGTGAACTCTGTTCTCTAGCATAGAACATGAGTTTCTCTCATCATATAAGTAAATTCTCTTTTAAGTGCAGGATTATCAAATATGCACACTTTAGAACTGTTCAGGTCCTCCAAAATAGAATGCATTGAAGGCAAAATATTTAATTCTGATGGTTCTATTTTATTAATTTTCATAGCTATAATTATTTATATCCACTTTTACATAAATCCAACAGGAAGCCTTATTCTAGTGTCTCATTCCAAGGAACTTCCAAGCAATGAACATATTCAAATTTAAACACTGCAAATAATTTTAATAGCTGTTGACATTCAGAAAATCTGGGATATATGCATTTGAGAATAACAAAACTTTCAAATACCTAATATTACATATTATACTTTAAATAACTTAAGAGGGCTCTTGCCTAGCCATGCATATTTTGAAACCAGGAGGAACCTAAGAAGTTAATCAACAGTCTCTTGTCAGTCAGTTCATCAGTGATTAACTAGCTCACTCTGAGCTTGGTGCTAAAGACCAGATCTCAGGTCTGGTCTATTCATGAGCTGATCACCTCAGCTTTTCATCATTACTCCAGATTCTATTTCCAATCTCATGGTTAATATTTACACATGTCATGGTCACAAGGAGAAAAGGACATTGAATGTAGGTATGTATTTTTATAGTCATTAACCAAAGTAGAAAATTAAATGCACCTAATAAGGAGAAGTCAATAACCTCCATGTAATAATATTTACAATTTCAATAAGAATATTCAATTTTAACAATGTTAAAAATGAACAAAGATAGTGTTATAGAATAGGTGAATGATGTAGAGCCATAGGTTTATGAATGTACTATTATAGACTATGAATCATCAGACATGTAAACCCTGGATGTGTATTCATTTCATCCACGATGGGTAGGGTACTAAAAGTAGTAGGCAATATGAAAATATTTATGCAAAAGAAGATTTATTCTAATAGAAATAAAACAAAGAGAAAACAGAGTTTCTTGAGAATCTAAGAAGTGGTCTATCTTGCTGATATTAATGGGAGCATCAAATATTTAGGGAAGTGTTAATATATAAATTGTTTGTAAATAAAAATAACAACCAGTGTGTAGACAATGGCTCAGCAGATAATGGTGCTTGCTGCCAATCCTGATGACTTGAGTTTGATCTCAGATACTATATACTGGAGGGAAAGAATGGACTCCCAGAAGTTGTACTCTGATCTCCACTTGTGTGCCATGTAATGTGTAGGAGCACAAACACACAGACACCAACAATCACACACACACACACACACACACACACACACACACACACACACACACACACATACATGGAGGGAGAGAATAATTAAATGTATTTTAAATTCATAAAAATAACCAGCAGTGACAGCAACTGAACCAGTTAATTACTCTGCTAAGATTATGAGTGGTGATAATTATGAGTCATGGAAATAACGTCCACACATGCACATAATGTCCTTTGATGATATTTCAATATTTTTAATTTTTGTTCATTTCTATTATTATCGGAAAATCATTTGTTTCAGAAATGTGAAAAATTCTCCCAAAGTCCCTATATTTCTATATACTTCCATAGCAAACTATGTAGTTCTTGAAAAAATTTGCTATAAAGATTAATGTGGTATTACTTAAAATGTATGTTATATTTGATATTTATAATTAACATAGGCTAAAAACAATACATTTGATCAAATAAATAAAGCTAAAATATTTTAACATGAAAATGTTTTCAGGGTTTCTAAACATTGAGGAAGATTTTGAAAATTTTGTAAAGTTAAAAAATACTGCATATATCTGAACCTTAATTTGTAATATATATATACACACATACATATATATATATATACATATATACATATGTATGTATAGGCATGGGCATATTTCCCAGAAGCTATTGTTCCTGTTTGTTCCTTTTATTTTTTTTAAAGAAAGATTTTAAGAGTTAGGGCCCCAAGTAGAGCAGTGTTTGATGGGAACATTAGATCTGGGAGTAAGTTCCCTCGATTTTATTTCTTGAAATTAAAAATGCGTGGTCAGGGAGGACAAGATCCCAGCTGAAGAGTTTCTTTTTGTTTAGAGTGATCTCTTGTCACACACACACACACACACACACACACACAAGTATGTATACATAAACACAACTTGTGTACTAGAGAAGTATAGTAATTTGTAATTTTTGTTTTATTAAAATAGCCTATAAAAACTATGTATATAATTATGGTAAATAAAACCTATCTTTACAAGACTTTTTAAACTTGATTAAATATTATTTTGCTGGATCAAAAGTAATTCAACAGAGCTACATATAGATTAAGTGGACACTTGCCTACATATGTGTGGTGTGAAACTAAGATTGATGTAAGGAGTTAATAAGCACAGTATACACTCAATTCGTTTATGAATTATTAATAAACATTTTTCAAAATGGTAATTTCTTTCTAAGGTAACTTTCATCACAAAAATGAGTATCTTCCTTTTTTTTGTTGATTTTTTTTTAAAGATTTATTTATTATGTATACAATATGCCTGTATGCCAGAAGAGGGCACCAGATCTCATTATTGATGGTTGTGAGCCACCATGTGGTTGCTGGGAATTGAACTCAGGACCTCCGGAAGAACAGCCAGTGCTCTTAACCTCTGAGTCATCTCTCCAGCCCAAGTATCTTCCTTTTAAAACAGTTGCCCAACTTTTGAAGAAACCATAACAACAATTGATTTAAATATAAGGAGAAAACCGATATTATAAGAAATAAACGCAAGACATATAGGATTCAGATTTTGATTTCCCTTTTGTATTACTTTTTTTTAATTATCAGGAGGACATCAAAGTATGGATGGTATTTTATACAGCTAAACAGATAACTGTGTTCACAGTGCTGCAGAGTAGAAATTAAAGGAAAGGTAAAGAAAGTTGAGGAGTCATTTCAATTATTCCTGTGATTCCACAGCGGGCTACCATAACAGGAGTAAAAATTATTTGAGGCCTAATGCAAAAGCATATTCAGTAATTCTAGGTAGGCACCTTCAAACAGAGTAAGGGGAGAAGTATGTAGTTTCCTAATGAAGGCGTTTTGGCACTCTGAGATTACACACTGTAACAATGGACGTTAACTCTCACTTTTGAGTGATGCCATAGCTCCTGGGCATATTTCCCAGAGGCTTTTGTTCTTGTTCCTTCCTTGTTTGGGTTTTAAAAGCAAGTTTTAAGAGTTAGGGCCCCAAGCAGAACAGTGTTTGATGGGAACATTAGATCTGGGATTCAGTTCCCTCATTTTTACTTCTTGAAATTAAAAATGCATGGTCAGGGGAGGACAGGATTCCATCTGAAGGCTTTCCTTTCATTTAGAGTGTGTCCTGGGTCTTCGGTGTGTCATGATCCCCCCGTACATTTTACTGTGCACAAAGTCAAATCCAGTCGAATAAGCATGTTCCCGGCGATGATCTCAAACGCTGAATTGCAAGTGTAAGAACACAGTGTTGGCACTAAATTTGCAGTTCTCCAGGAAGTGGAGGGTGAATGTGCAACCTGAAAAAAATCTGTTAATTTTTAACACCCCTCAGGTTAGTCATGCCACTGACCACAGGAAAACCAAAGACAAAACTCTGCTGAAAACTTTTGAGCACTTACTGCAGCTCTTGTCCTGTTAGGAGGCCGAGGGACGCTGAGATAATTCCTGCCTGTGCATCTCCTTCAGGCTGAAGTATCCAGTGCAACAAAATAACTGTCTGTTCTAAATTAGATCTTTCCATATCTCATTAGGAGTTTTCTTCAGCTTTTATAAAACAAGGAAGGGTAGTTGGGAATGAGTTGCCTAAATTCACAAACAGTTTCAAAAATGTAAGAGATAAGTTTACATCATTATTATCAATTGATTTAACCAGAAGAAATCAGTTTATCCCTAAAATTGTTTAACTTTAAATTGCATTGATTGATCAGAGTAACTAAATTGAAGCTTTTAATATCCAAATAGTATATTGAAGTGAGTAAGGGATCAAATATAGAATATTAAATTTTATTTCTTGTAATATGAGCATATGGATTTCTTGGGAGTACAGCATCATAACACACACAAAAAATCCCTGATGAATTTAAAAAGCCAGGATCATCAAGACAAACATATCACATGTCCTTACTCATATGATGCTAAAACCTTGATCTCAAGAAGAGTCAAGTTGTGACTATAGTCTATGAAGATCCAAAGAAATTGTATAATGGGCAATATAGGATATTTGGATAGGAAGAATAAGTTCTGAGTTTCTATAACACAGTGGGATGTGTGGTGATACTTTGTGTATGCTGTAAGAAATATAGCTTGCCTGAAGATCAGAAGGCAAAGCCAGCCAAGGTTAGCCATAAAGGCCAGACAGTGGTGGCACACACCTTTAATCCCAGCACTTGGAATCTCATGCCTTTGCTCCCAGCAATTGGGAGGCACACATGCATTTAATCCCAGCACTAGAGAGGTTGAGACAGGAAGTGATATGGCTGGGCAGAGAAAAGGAATATAAAGCAGGAGGAGACAGGAGCTCAGTCTTTTCAGCTGAGGAGCTGGTGAGGTGAGAGGTGGCTGTGGCTTGTTCCTTTGTCTCTCTGATCTTTCAGCATTTACCCCATATGTGGCTCTGGGTTTTTATTAAGACTGATTAGGATTCATGCTACAGGGATGACATGAGTTTACAACAACATATTGTGTATTTCATGCAGAACCGAAAGAAAGCTCACTGCCTGCAAACTTGAATAATTATTAATAAGGTAGGCATGCTAGCTATCTTTTCAGACCACTGCACATTGCACACATGTATTGATTTTTTATTTTCTAATTTGAACATGTATTAGTTATTACATGTCAATTAAAAGTAAAGATCACTAAGAATGATTGAAGAAGCCATAGTGAAACATATTAATTTATGACAACTTAAAATATGTATATAGTGTATAGAATGTATGTGTATACTTGTTTAAATGAAGTTATGCAGCAATGCTCCCTTCAAGAGCCATACACTATGTAACAAAACCGTAGTCTTTGGCATAAGAAAGCTCCCTTCAAGTTGTTGGTTATGGGAGTCAAAGAGAGTCCCAAGATAATCTAGGTTATTAACATTGGCCTTGGTTGCCTTCCAGAACTTGAATGCAAGTCCCTATAGCTGAAGATACCATGCACTTTGAACACACAAGTTGGAGGACTGAGCTGGAACTGACCTGGAAGCCTTCTCCCTAAGGACTATCTCTCATAAACAATGATATGTAATCCACCAACGGAGGAAAGCAATTGATGGTCCTACCCAGATGTAATGCCTGTGAACCACAACAATGACTAGAAAAGCCAATATAACCAAGGATACAATAATGGTCCCTCTATCTTGGAGGTAATCAAAACAGACTAATTGGATTTCCAGGGTCACTCAAAAGGAAGGACATTCATACCTTGTATTATTCTGTTAACCCAGCCAACTACATGTAGCTAGTGAGGTCATGAATCCTTAACACACTACTACCATTTTCCTAAACCAATGCAATTCCCAACTGCATTCTAAATGCATATCCTTATATCCATAATAACTGTAGCTCTCACCCTTCATCAAATATGCTTCTTTGGAGGCATACTGAGGACAACTCAGAAATCCCTATCTGGTCACAATGCAGATTAAAAACTGACTGTGGGGTGCTCAGCCACAACTGATACGCCTGTAACAGGACCCTTATAGCTAAGGTTCAAGAAACATCATAGAAGAGGAGGCAGAAAGATTGTAAGATCCAGAGATCTTGAATATTTGCCTTGAGATAGTGTCTTCTTTTCTGAAAGAGAGTTGCATTATGAAATCACTACAGCGTAGTCAACTGCTGTGGGATGGTCTATATGTCAAATTGCTCTGATTGGTCAATAAATAAAACACTGATCGGCCAGTGGCCAGGCAGGAAGTATAGGCGGGACTAACTGAGAGGAGAATGGAGAAAACAGGAAGGCGGAAGGAGTCACTGCCAACTACCGCCATGACAAGCAGCACGTGAAGATGCCGGTAAGCCATGAGCCACGTGGCAAGGTATAGATTTATAGAAATGGGTTAATTTAAGATATAAGAACAGTTAGCAAGAAGTCTGCCATGGCCATACAGTTTGTAAGCAATATAAGTCTCTATGTTTACTTGGTTGGGTCTGAGAGGCTGTGGGACTGGTGGGTGACACAGATTTGTCCTAACTGTGGGCCAGGCAGAAAAACTCTAGCTACAGTCAACTAAACCAGACTTGCACAATGACAGCTACAACAGACATGCCAACATGTAGGAGGGACATCTCAAAAAGCTCCACCCCTAGCTGATGAGCCACAGACAATTAATGGTTCCTGAGAGAGGGGGAATCAGTATATCAGTATTCTCCAGGGATCAGCTATCTGATAGATTATCTAATCCCAAGAGATTATCCCTGTAGGATCATGCACGCATAAGCTCTTGCACACACACACACACACACACACACACACACACACACATATTTAATGGACTTAAGTTGTATTTATATAGAAGTATATATAGATATACACATGTATAAATATATGTAACAATAATAATTAAAGACGAGGTCCTGAATTTGAGAGGGAGTTGGGAAGACATGTAAACAGTTGGAGTGGAAATGGTGTAATATAGTACTCACAAATAAAATTCTCAAAATAAAATAAATGTAAAAGGAATACAAAGCAGATAGATGATAGAAAGATAGATAGATAGATAGATAGATAGATAGATAGATAGATAGATAGA
>CABHPQ010168213.1:0-10642 GCA_902168405.1 Peromyscus aztecus | reverse complement strand
TCTCTCTCTCTCTCTCTCTCTCTCTCTCTCTCTCTCTCTCTCTCTCTGTGTATGTGTATGTGCAGATGTCTGTAAGTATGTGTATATTGAGTGCAGATGTCTATGGAGGCCTGAAAGGGGCATTAGACCTTCTGGAATAGGAGTTGCAGGTGATTGCTAGCCGTTGAATGTGGATGCTGGAAACCAGACTCTGGTCCCCTGTAAGAGACATACATTCTTGACAGCTGACCATCATTCTAACCCCTTTCTGGTTTCTATGAAGAATGGGCCTGGTCAAGGTTCTTTCCTGAAGCCACAGATGTGATCATGGGATTTCCACCCTAGAGTTTATGATATTTGCAGTGTTATTTACTGGTTTGTAGTTTTTGAACCATCCTTTGGATCCCCGGAAAGCTAAGCTAGTGATAGTTAGTGATCTTTTTTATGATGTGATGTTAAATTTAGTTTCCCAGTGTTTTATTGAGAATAGTTGGATATATGTTTATCAGGAAGCTTGGCATTTTCTCTCTCTACTGGGTCACTGTCTGATTTTGTTATGAGGGTAGCACCAGTTTCATAATTTAGTAACATTTTTTTTTCTTTTTATTTTATCAAATAGTTTAAAGAGCACTGGTGACCAGTCAGTGGTGGTACACACTTTAATCCTAGTACTCTGTAGGCAGAGGCAGGCAGATCTCTGAGTTCAAGACAAGTCTGGTCTACAGAACGAGTGCCAGGGCTACACAGAGCAAAGTTCAGGACTACATAGAGCAAACTTGTCTCAAAGAAATAAAAATAACAGCAAAAAGAGCATTGGTGCTAGTCCATCCTTAAAGTCGAGGAGAGCCCAGGAGCATGTCCATCTCGACCAGAGCTGTCGTTAAAGAGATTTTTTAAAAAAAATTATTATTTCAATCCCATTGCTTGATCAAGGTCTGCCTCGGTTGTTTACACCCTCTTGTGTTGCCAATACTCTGAGCCACATGACTAGAGATGTGAGCAACTGTGTCTGGATAGTGTAGACCTATTTCAACAAGGAAGAAAAGAAAAATAAACTTGCTACATACAGTTGGTTACTGTTTGTAAGTCGCTGCATCATGTGTTCTGTTTTCACTTGTGTTCTAGATGAACTAATTCTCCTTTACCTCATGGTGAAACGTGATCATTTCTAAAGCTGTCCTGGAGTCTTCACAAAAGTTACAAACTTACCACTTCTGGTGTTCATGGTGCTTTGTTTTTCTCAGACATAATATTCTTGACAGTAATCATGTTTTCAACTGCTGTCCTCCCTACCATGTGTTCCTGTAGGAAGTTAGACATCTATAATCTATTCCCAGAAATGGTAACATCAAACAGAACTTCAAGGAGAAAGCACTGATTTACTAATCACATTCAGGAATCCAGATTTCACAAGAGATTAACTCAACAGTATTATTTTGCAAAACGCAAGAACTTAAAAGAATTGGTTTTATCCAAAAGTAATCAAAGTATAAAATTGTGAGGCAATTTAAATGATAAATTTTTAGTAAACAGAATTCTAATAATTATATAGTTATGATGATGTATAATTATAGCATGTTCTCTTTTCAACAGTGATTACTAAACACTAAGACATTTGAAAGTTTCATGAAGTAGCAAGTGGAATAAAAGGAGAAACCAGAAGTGTACAAGATGGCAACTAGGAAATGGAGGAATCTGTTGTTCTATGACACCCCTTTCTCTTTGTCCAGCCTTGACATGAGGGTTTGTGCCAACTCTTATTGCATCCTGTTATGCTGTCTTCTGTTGATACACCTGGGCGGCCTGATACACCTGGGAGGCCTGCTCTTTCCTGAAGGGAAATAGGGGAACAGTAGATCAGGGGAGGTAGTGAACTGGGATGAGTGGAGAGAGGGGAGGCTGCGGTCAAGATTATTGTAGGGGAGAAAAATAGATAAAAAGAAAAAATAGTTCTCTAAACAGCTGGGTTTAGTTCTCTGAACCTATGAAATCCAGTCCCTGGAACTGAGTGATCTGCTGCATCACACTCTCACTTGAACAGGAATGCTGCCTCCCACTTTCCCATCTGAAGTTTGTCCCCATATTAACAATTTAAGTGAACACCAGCACCTTTCCCAATCTACAGAAGACATACCCCTAACACTCTAGTGTCCTGATACCATGTTTGTTTGTTTTGACAGCATATTTTTATGAATCAGTGCTGGAAAGCCTCTGAGAGAAGGCACAAGATTTGCACCAAAGACCAACTTCATTTCTTCTGCTTGGTTCTGTAAAACTGGGTATCTTGTTAGTAAACAACCTGGAAGAATAAATATGAAATATTTTATTCAGCTTCCCTTGGATCTCTTCATAAAAGAATTTCATAGAACTAGTTAAATACCTCACGGGTTACACTTGGCCAGTAGGTAGACTTATTTTCAGATCCATCTGAATTCATTGTAAGAGAGTGCTCTCCTCAAAATGAGTAACAAAGTACAATGGAGGACATATTTGACTCTCTCCACATTTTCCTGCAGAAGGCTAACAGTGAGCATTCACTGCAGATGGAAGCATGGCAGTGTATTCTTTCAGGGAAGGGGGAACTGCTTTTCCCATTCCTCCATGAGATGCTCTGAACATCATTTCCAACAAGTATGCCAATTTGGGGAATGGTGCAAGCCAAACCTTCCTGATTTCAAAGCCAGCTTGCATCACTGTGAATATTTCTTTTTTTTTTCATTCAGGATCAAACCATGAGAGCTAACTTATTCTTTCACGATCCTGAGAAGACAGCTTCAGTCCGTCTCCACTGTTAACACCACCACACATATTCCTCTTTAGAGTCTGCACTCACTCTCTCACTCACTTGGGAAGCTTGTGTTGATTCTGAACCTCAGTATTTACCTAGCTCCGCTCAGTTGGAGTCTCTGGAGACCAGAAGCTGTGGTATAAGGATCAGGGAGCTGGCAAAGGCAATGTTGGGCTAGAGTTCAGGGCAGGTCTCCAGCCTCAGCAAAGTTCAAACCAAAAGTGCAAGGCAAAAGCAGTTATAAGAATTGAGCAATGATTATGCAAAACTGAAAATATTTATGAAAAAGGCTGTCACTGGAGTTTGTGGGAAACACAGCCAGGCACCAGTTAAAAGTCTCCAGTGGGTCTGGACCTACTGAATGGGTGTGGCTGGTAGGGTGATGCTGGTCTGAGCTGTTATGTTGTCCTCCCTGACTTCAGGGGAAGTTCTGAGCAACCTGAATTACCAAGAACTTCTAAGCAAAAATTTGGATATCACATCTACAGTTCTTTTCTCTTATAGAAAAGAACTTTCTTTTATTACCTTAACCAAGCAGAAACTTGATAAAGACTTAGAAATGCACCTACATTCAATTGGGAGTAAAATAAATATACCAACAACTCAGACTACCTTTTTATCTTCCTATAAAATAAAGCTTCTGGTTATGAAGGAGTACACTCAGCCAAGTTAACCATAATAGCAGACAGGTGTAAAAAACTTCATTTGTATTTACCTTGTAACTTAATCTTCAGTTTCCTTACCCCATCAAACTTGTTTCTGTAGCAGAATTCCGATGTCCAACATTCTGTTCTTATTTCAACTCTTTTCCATAGGGAAACTTGGGAGGCAAAGTTCTTTCCCATGAAGAAAGGAACTCCCAACTTCCTTTAACCTTTACTGGTCCTCCAAACCCCAATCATTTAATCTCTTATCAGCCTCAATTCCCAAAGATAGTTTGAAATTTATTGATTTTTCTTAAGCTTACTGGGTTAAGGTATTTATTCATTTAAATAATTATATAGCTGTTTCACTATAGAACTGGACCCTCCTGTGAAAATTGACCATTCATGCAACATTGAAATCAAGATAGATGAGATGAGCAATAACTTGCCCATTGCAAATTCAGCTGTCTTTCTCAAAGTTTATTGATTTGTTTGCATTCTCCATTTAATGGGTGGTTATTATTTAATATAAGAATCCAATTGCATTGTCAACTCAAAATAAAGGTTAAATACACAAAAGTAGTGACTCAATTAGCTAATTCATTGCTTGAACACTTTGCCATATCCATTTATGTACAAACGGGCAGCAGGGAAGATAAATAGCCTTATAAATAGCAAGAAAAAAGGAAGATACTTCCTGTGTTCCTTAAAGTCTTTAGAATCGCAGACACTTTATAAATGGCAGACACTTTATAAATGACCTCAGGTAAATAGGCATGATTTCAGTTTCAGTTTCATACGAACTTTAGGGAACTGTATCTCAAAAAATTCTCAGTGTTTCTTTGCATCACTGGCATTTGAGCACAAATATTTCCTTTTGTGGTGAGTTGTGCATTGAAAGATGCTTGGCAGCACCCTTCAGCTGACCCAAGGCATGCTCAAAGCGTGACATGGGAAGCATCCACAGATTGTTCCAAGAATTTCCCAAAGAAGCAAAATTGCTGCCAGTAGAAAGCAGATGACAGGACACGCTGAAACTCTACCCCACTGCTTAGGCAAATGACTTGCTGCTGCCCTATTTGAAAATTAAATTCCCACAAAGTGTTTTACACAGTGAATGCTTGATAACCTCCTCCAAAGACTTCCTTCTAAGTGTTCTATGTTGGAGCCTAGATAGGCATTAGGGCTTTAATATGTTGTTAGTTTAATATGCAGCCTGGACTGACGATCATGGCTTAGAAATAAATTGTTAACCATCACATGAGTCCTCACAATATTGAAGAGAACTACTTACGTTGTTATATAAGCAAAAGGAAACTAAAGTTAAAAAAAAAGGTAAAAGGAAAGCATTATGAGACTAAAATTCTCCAAAAAATGCCATCGAGTTTGTGGTGGTTTGAATAGTTATGGCCCCCATAGACTCATGTGTTTGAATGCTTGGCCCATAGGGAGTGGCACTATTAGGAGGCATGGCATTGTTGGAGTAGGTGTGGCTTTGTTAGAGAAAATGTGTCACTGTGGAGGCAGACTTTGAGGTCTCATACGTGCTCAAGCTATGCCCACTGTGACACACAGTCTCCTTTTTTGCCTGCAGATTAAGATGCAGAACTCTCAGCTCCTTCTCCAGCACCATGTTTGCCTGCATGCTACCCACCATGATAATAATGGACTAAACCTCTGAAGTGTGAGCTAGCTGCAATTAAATGTTTTCCTTTATAAGAATCACCTTGGCCATGGTGTGTCTTTGCAACAATAAAACCCTAACTAATTCAAGTTTGTTTTGTGTTGGCCTTCTGCTGCTGGATATGGGGCCTGCTCTTAAGTGTGGTTTATATACACAATGAGACTCCACTGGATAAAACTAATTTTTCCTTTGTAGGCAGTTATGAATTGGAGCTGCTTCTGGGTTAGGGATGGGAAATTACATCATTTCCACTTACATCTCTTAGTGCTGAGACCAGCCCATCTGGTTTTGGACCTGCACTAGTCCTATGAATGCTACTACATCTCCCTGAATTCATGTGTGTCAGTTCTGCTGTATAGGGAAGGCACTGTTCCTTGGTTTCTTCTATCCCTATGGGCTTTTATGTTCTTTCTGTTTCCTCCTCCACAGAGTTCCATGAGCCCTAACAGGAGAGATTTAATGAAGACATCTCATTTTGACTGAGATGTCTTCCCACTCTTCACCCAATCAATGTCTAGTTGTTTGTGTTTCATTATTTGTTCCCATGTACTCCCTCCACTGCAAGTGGAAGTGTCTCTGATGATTGCTGACTAACACACTGATTAATGGGTATAGCCAAATGTTGTTAGGAATCATGATATTGCTACATTTCTTTAGCACAAGAGTAGTATTTGGTTTTCTACAGGTTCCAGACCTATCCTAACCTATCTTGCAGGTTCTTGGCCCCTTAAACAGTATCAGCTGTGGGTTCCATGTCATGGAGTGGGGCTTAATTCCAATAAGGTTGTGGTTGGTTACACCCAGAACATTTTTTTTTTTTGCCACGGTTGCATCAGCATATTATTCTGGGTATTCACCAGTATAGATCACAGGGTTCATAGCTGGGTCATCGGTGTTTAGGTGTTTACCTTTCTCCTCTGGTAGTGTGCAGAGTACCTTCAAGTATCTTGAACACTAGTCCATTAGGGTAAGGGCTCTAATTAGGAATCAGTTCCACTTGTCCATGAATTATGAATGTGTTGTTTTCAGCAATAGGGCCTAACAACCAGTCTTTGGGAGATCAACCAATACCCTTGGCAATAGACTGGGTTGTTTGGGGGTTTCTATGGGGTCCCTTTGGCCAACAAATAATTAAATGTAACCCATTCCTGGCACTTGAGGTTTTGCTTTAAGGAATAATGAATCTAGTTGGGATTTTGTATCTTTATTATTTGGTGATATATATATAAATATATATATATATATATATATTAAGAAGCATCTACTGTAGTAGGTTTCAATATGATCACTCAGATAGTCCTTAATTTTAGCTATCTCTCCCCATATTCCCTCCCTTGCCCTCCTCTTTTACCCCATCTATGTTCAATCCTCTGTTCCAGTCTCCCCTGCCCCTTTTCTCTCTATAATCATATATTCTATTTATCCTTCCTTGGAAATATTTCCACCATCATCCACAATTCCTTTCCTATACCTAACCTTTGTGTGGTGGTTTGAATAAGAATGGTCCCAATAGGCTCATATATTCAAATGTATCAGAGCTTGGCATTACCTTAGAGAGATTAGGAATGTGGCCTTGTTGGAGTAGGTATGAATTGTTGGAGGAAGTTTGTCACTGGGAGTGGGCTTTGAGGTAGCAAATCCAAAAGCCAGGCCCAGAGTCTCTTTCTCTTCCGGCTGCCTGCTGATCTGTATGTAGAATTCTCAGCAAAATCTCCAGAAATATGTCTGCCTGCATATTGCCATGTTTCCCACCATGATGATGAGGAACTAAATCTCTGAAACTATAAGCCAGCCCCAATTAAATATTTTCTTTTATAAGAGTCATGGTGTCTCTTCACAACAATAGCAGATTAAGATAGAACTTGGTACCAGAAGTGGGGGTACTGTTGTGATAGACCTGACCATGCTTTTGTTTGGAGGAATGTGAAACACTTTGGGACTTTAGACTAGAAAAGTGATTGGACACTTTAAGCAGAGCTTAATGGGCCATCCTGCTCGGAGCATGAAAGGCAGTGGTGATTTGAATTATGAGCAAAGAGCTCAAGAAATTTCAGAGGAGAAGAATACTAGTATGTGGCTTAGAGGTGTTCCTTGTGACACATTGATGAAGAATGTCGCTTTTTTGCCTGTGTCCAAAAGGTCATCCTAGGACTAAATTGAAGAGTTTTGGATTAATGGCATTGTCAAAGGAGATTTCAAAACAGCCTAGTATCGACTGTGTCATGTGGTTATTAGTGGCAAGTTTTATGCAAATCTATAATGAAAAGGAGCAAACAAAGAAGAGAAAAATAAAAAACGTACAGTTTGAGGAGAAAAGGATCACCAGGAAGTATAATGGATGTAAGTCCAGTACCCAAGGAGATAAAAAGTTTAAAGAAAAGCCTGAACCTAAATGTAATAGAGTTGTGACCTCAGGGTAAGATCTCACTCAACTAGGCTTCCAACTTGTGAAAAGGAACTTTACACCTGCAAAAACCCAACCTACACAGTTACAGCCTTTCTACTACCTATAATACCTCCAAACCACAGCCACTTCCTTCTCCTTCATTTTACCCTTTCTTTCTCAATATCCAAATTCCTTCCTTCTTTCACTACTTAAATACTGATACCCTTCATTAATTAAAAAAAAATCTATAAACTATTATTTTCCCAACCAGTATTCCAGTGCTACTGCATTTGAACCTTATGTGAAAAGGAACTTTAAAAGCAGCTTAGGGCTGTGTGTGGTGGCACATGCCTTTCATTCCAGCACTCTAGAGGTAGAGGCAGGAATATCTCTCTAAGTTCAAGCCCTGACCGGTCTACAGAATGAATTCCAAAACAGCCAAGAATAGGCAGTGAAGGAAACCATTGAAAACAGAAAGTTAATGACGATGTAATTGAATCAGGGGTGATGTTTTAGCCCCAACAAGCAGCAGAAATTGTCAGCTTTGGCTATGTCCTTCTGGGATACAAGGGATACAAGAAAGACTTTATGGAATCTCCCTCTGCAGCTAAGGAAATCTGATGGGGCCAAGCATGTGTCAGGGATGTCTCTGTATGGAGGCCTAGGGAAGCCATTGTGTGAAGTTGTGAAAGTGAAGCCTGGATTTTACTGGGGATCCCAAGATGTTGTAGATGCCAGAGTCATGGGAAACCTGCCAGAGAGAGTTGCTAACTGGATGTGGAACCAACCTAAGAGAGAGAGAAAAGTATATTATAGTCAATGAAGCTGAAAAGAGTTAGAGATCTGAAGAGTGCCTTGACATCAGACATGGAGTTGCAGAATTTGGAGTTTGTGTCGTTGGTTTTTGGTCTTGCTTTAGTCCATCCAGTATTTCCTCACTTTGCTCTCTTTCTTCCATTTTGGAATGGTAATTATATATTCTGTATCACTGTAGGTTTGAAATATGTGATCTGTTTTTTTATTACTATTTTTTATTTTACAGGAGGTTACAGTTAAGAGATTGTCATAAGTTTCAGAAGAGACTTTGAACTATAGACTTTAAAAGAGTATTGAGACTGTTACAGACTATGGGAATTTGAAGTTGGACTGAATGTATTTTTGAATTATGATATGGCTACAAGCCTATGGGGGTCAGGGAGTGAAATGTGGTGATTTGAATAAAAATGGCCCCCAAAGGCTCATATATTTGACTGTATCAGAGACTGGCACCACCTGAGAGAGATTAGGAATGTGACCTAGTTGGAGTAGGTGTGGACTTGTTGGAGGAAGTATGTCACTGGGGGTGGGCTTTGGGGTTTCAAATGTTCAAGCCAGGATCAGTGTCTCTATCTCTCTTCCTGCTGCCTGCCAGTCTGGATATAGAATCTTTTAGCTATCTCTCCAGCACCATGGGTGCTGCCTTTCTTACTACCATGATGATAATAGACTAAATCTCCAATTAAATCCTTTCATTTGTAAGAATTTCCATGGTCATAGAGTCTCTTCACAGCAGTAAAACATTGACTAACTTACTCTGTGATGATACAGACTGTGGGATGCCTCTCAAAGATTTTTAAAATAGCATCTCCATAAAACAGAATACATGTTGTAATTTTTGTTGTTGTTGTTTGGTTGGTTGGTTGGTTATTTTTGTTTGTTTGTTTGTTTCAATCTGTTTTACTTCACTCAGGGTGATTTTTTTCTCTAGCTCAATCCATTTCCCCATGAATTTCATTTTTGTAAAACTTCTGAGTAATGTTCCACTGTGTAAATGTACCACATTTGTTATTATTATTATTATTATTATTATTATTATTATTATCCATTCATCTGTTGACAGACATCTAAGGCTGTTTCCAATTTCTGGCTATTATGGATAGAGCAGCAAATAATATGGATGAATAAGTATCTTTTCAATAGGAAAAAGAGTTCTTTGATATGTGCTTAAGAGTGCTATAGCTGAATGTTGAGGTAGATCTATTCCCAGATTCCTGAGGAACCACCACACTGATTTCCACAGATGAAAATTTTGATTGGTGTAAGATGAAATCTCAAAGCAATTTTAATTTGCATATCCTGATGACTAAGGATGTTGAATGTTGAAGTGTTTCTTGGCTATTTATGTTTCATATTTTGAAACTGTTGTTTGTATTTGTACCCCATTTTTAAATTGGGTTATGTGTTTTCTTGATGTACAGGTTTTTTTCAGTTCATTATCTATTTTAGATATTAGCCCTTTATTGGATGTGTTATTGGTACAGATCTTTACCATCTTGTAGCCTGCAGCTGTGACTTAAGGATGGTGTCCTTCACCATCCAAAAGCTTTTCCTTTTCATGAGGTCCTATTTACTAATTATTGATCTCAGTGCTGTGCTCTAGGTCTCTGGTTATGGAAAGTCTTTTCCTGTGCTGGTGAGTTCAAGAAAATCCTCACTTTTTCTTCTATCAGATTCAGAGTATCTGGCCTAAGGTTGAGGTCCTTTGACCCATTTGGATTTGAGTTTTGTGACAGGTGATTAACAGTAAATCTATTTGCATTCTTCTTCATGCAGCTATCCAGTTTGACCAGCACTATAAAAAAGGAAGAACTATCCAAATTAAGAAATCTTATTTAGGTCTTTAAAACATAGCACATTGAGAATATATTGGCCTGTGAATTTAGTCATTTCACTGTAGGCAACATTTCTCCATGTTTGTGTGTGAAAGTTTGACCTTCTACCAATTTTACCAAAGAACACTAAATTTCTCGACTTCTGCATATCAGCTGATTCTTCTGTCTTAATATATTTTAGCTTCTGCTGTAATTCCCCACCTCCCCCGTGATTTTTTCCCTCTGCTTTTTATTTGGACCATCTTTCCAAATTCACAAATAGCTGAGGCTCAAGTTACTCTTAGCACAATAGTTTAAACAGAGGTGTTAAAACCTGTGGTGATGCTTAAGTGAAAATTTGAATCCTTAAATTTCTGAAAAAGAAAACTTACTTAATTGTAATAAGTTTCCATAGTTATTTTTAAAAATAAATGCACGATACATTAATTTTTATTTAATATTTTTATTTTATAATTAACTTAATTTCACATATCAGCCACAGATTCCCCTGTCCTCCCTCCTTCCACCCCC
>CABHPQ010168212.1:70036-100021 GCA_902168405.1 Peromyscus aztecus | reverse complement strand
CATGCTTCCTTCATATCTCCTCATAACTCCACCCTTCTTCTTCTCAGAGTCCTCTGTGCCTGGAAATTCTGACTAGCTATTGGTCATTCAGCCTTTTTATTAAACCAGTAGCAGTGACTTATTGTCACACACTGTAAAGGAACATTCCGCAATATTTCCCCCTTCTTGTCTAAATAAAAAGCAAAGGTTTTAACCCCTAAGATAACAAAGCTATAAATAATTAGAACAATTATCAGGCAAGAATTACATTTACAATCTCCAATCTATCTGCATTTGTCATATTTGGAGAAAATATTATTTATTTTATCTCGATAAATCTGAAGCGCTGTACCTAATTTACCTTCTCTCGTAACTAAGGAAAACTGAAACTTTAACTACCTAGGCTTCAGCTCCATCAAAGACCCAAGAAGGATAAAATGGTACTTAAGTGAACAGGAAGTGCAGAGCAAACAACTGCCAAATTATAGAAATGACAGAAACAACTGGTGGCCTGGGCAGTCACCCAAGGTTCCTCTGCAGTGTTGAGACATTTATCTTCAGCCTACAGGCCTAGAATATCTGACAGACTTTTATGTAAAACAGGAATTTTGAAGGACTGTCCTACCTTGTCTTGGTAAAGTTCAGCAAATGCTTTTCTTTGTGTCCTGCTTGTCCAATCTGGACAGTATACTGTCAGCAATTGAGGCAAGGGGAGTTTCTATGCCCAGTGGCTAACTTTTGCCACAAAGAAAGCAAACTCCAAATGTTAGATGCCCATCATCACTTTTTGCAGCAATTGGTGATGTCAGGAATAGATGTGTCTCACTGTCATGAAAAGTCTTATGTTATTAATACATTTTAAATGTCATATTCTGTAGATCTCTGAAGTGTTTGAAAATATATCTCTGACCCCAGAAACATACCTACCATGACTACAAGTTTGATTGTTATAGTTGATTAACTATTAAACTGCATTTCTTTATTATCCTAAATAATCTGTAATAATAACTTTCAAGGACTAGAAATTTACATTAGTAAATGAGTTATTAAGGTACAATACCTTAAACAAGAGTAGAAAGACATGTACAATATATTCTAACAAAAAATAACCTTAAATTTGTATCAATATACAAAAATACCTTAAGCAAGAGTAGAAACATATATACAGCATAAGAAAAGTAACCTTAACTTTGTATCAATATAGAAAAATAACTACCAATACAAAATATTTAAGATTAGTAGCTGCTTTTTAGTTTAAAAGTATATTCAATAATCTACCCTTTTATCACATCATTTCTATATTATATCTCCCCTTTTTCCCTTTTGAAAAAGATCCTTGAGTCTACTCTTCTTTGTTTAGCTTTCTTCCTGACAATGACCAATAACAACTTATAACCAACCCTTCCTAAGTGATGACAAACATCCATACCCTACCAATTTACCAAAAAACACCCATCCCACCTCTTGGGAATATAGGTCTTGTGTTCTCTAGACTTCTTCCTGTTGTCTGGGGGTGATAGAATCTTTGGGGGGAAATAAGGATAATGGTCGAGTCCCAGCTAGAATAGTCTTTGAGGTTGAACCTTCTCAGCCAGCAGCCTTGAAGCTGTTCTGGATGCAGAACTCTGAGGAAACTGTAACAGAGGCACTCTGTGAGGCTGAATCACCTGGGCCCACCCATTTTCATTTCTGTCTGGTCCCCTTGCTCTGAAAACATACAAACTGTCAAAGGTAACATACATGTTTGCATTAACACAAGTATGGGCTGTGTGTTGTGCAGAAACCAGCCAAAGATGGTTTTTTTTATTTTATATTTGAGCAGGTAAAATGTACATCACCTGTCTTGTAGTTTTTATAGCTTTATTTCTTTATGTCTACCGCCAGGATTTTCAGGGGGTCTCCCCAGATCAGATTAGATCAGATCTCTATCAACCTTGAATGAATCCACACCTTTTTTTCTCTGTGGAAACGAAAGCATAACCTCTTCCCCAACATAACATATTTTTTACTTCCATTTTGAAGTTAAGACATTTTTTAAATATATAGGTTGATTTAATTTAGTGGTTTTTGTAATCCAATATTTCTCAACAGCTGTTGTTTCTCATCAGCAATCAAAAAATTTAAAGTCAAAGCAATGTTGTACAGGATTCAGACTCCTTGTGTATTTCTCATCTCTGCATGGCTTATTCTTTTTTTAATTACTTCTCTCTTTAAGGACCTTGTTTTACTATTTTGACTATTTTTAATGACTGTCTATACCCTTTTTATTTTCTTTCTTAAGCTTCTGCTCATTGTTAAGCACACTAACCTGTTTAGAGACTTTTTTTCCATCTTCACCCTCTTTACTGCATTTTTGTAACCTTTCTGTCTGTGTGAGGAAAAACTCAAGCCACTGCACAGCTTAGCTCATCACATGCTGGCTGCTAAATCCCATAGGCAGTGGTCAGGAGACATGTCTCTGTACTGTGGCCTACATTAGAGACTGCAGGACTTTGAAGCCACGTTTGGCTCGGCTCTGTTTTTGTGTGTTTGGAACCCCTTTTTTAGCTTCCTTGGGTCTTATATGAAAATACATGCTCCCACATTGGATTCCATTTGTAGTCATATATCTCTAACCCACCATCCAGCTCCCAAATAACCACACAGAGACTTATTATTGATTCGGAAAGCTTGACCAATAGTTTAGGCTTGTTTCTAACTAGCTCTTATAACTTAAATTAACCCATTTCTATTAATTTACATGCTTCCACGTGGCTCGTGGCTTATTACCTCATCTCCTACATGTCATGCTTCCTCTGTGTCTACTCATGACTCTGCCCTTCTTCCCAGTGTCCTCTGTGCTTGGAAATCCTGCCTGGCTAATGACTGTTCAGTGACATAAAACCAATCGCAGTAACATATCTTTACACAGTTTAAAGGAATATTCCATTAAAAAAATGGACGTCAAAAAATTCCCAAATGGAACTTGCTTTCAATGTGCAAGCTAGCCACTGGATAAGAAACTCCCCTTGCCTCAACTGCTGACAGTATGCTGTACAAATTGGGCAAGCAACACACATACGAAGTCGATTGCCAAACTTTGCCAAGGCAAATTAGGCCAGTCCTTCAAAATTCCTGCTTCACAGAAAAGTCTGTCAAATATCCTAGGCTGTAGGCTGAAGACGAATGCCTCAACACAGCAGAGGAAACTTGGGTTATTGTCCAAGCAGCCAACTGTCTCTCTCATTTTTATAGTTTTGGAAGTTACTTGCTCTGCACTTCCTGTTTCCTTAGGTAATAGTTCATCCTTCTCAGGTTTCTGATGGAATTGAATACTAGATAATTACAGTTTTACAGTTTTCCTTTTACCAAATTCAGAAAAGAAACCAGAAATAAAAAAGAGAGATGTAAAGCCTATAAAGGTTAAGAGACATAAAAGCTTAAGTTGTTTATCTAAGAAAATGTTTTAGGTCTAAAAAGATATTTTTAGGTTGGTAATACAAGTTACGATAGAGAATGATTTAGGATAGATAATAGTGTACTTTTTCCAAAGTTGCCAGATACAAATGGACTGGACATTGTGAATGTAATTTTTACCTGATAAATTTTCTTATTATATATAGTTTTACTTTGTTAGAGTTAAAACCTTTCCTTTTATTTAAACAAAAAATGGTGAAATGTTGCAAGATATTTGATTACACTGTGCGAATTTGTCACTCTTCTACTTCACCTCCCTAAGGCACCTTCTCGTTGGTTTAATAAAGAGCTGAATGGCCAATAGCTAGGCAGGAGAGGATAGGCGGGACTTCTGGGAAGAGATAGGAATTTGGGGAAGAATCTGAGATGTGGGATATTTGCTAGTGAGATGTAGAGGCAGTCAGATGTGTAGTCCCGAGGAGAGGTAACAAGCCATGTGGCAGATGGTAGATTAATATGTGGTAGTATTGTGTTCCCCAAAATATTGTGTACCCTAATAAACTTATCTGGGGTCAGAGAACAGAAAAGCCACTAGATACTTAGGATAGGCAGTGGTAGCACACACCTTTAATCCTAGCATTCCAGAGGCAGAAATCCATGTGTTCAAGGATACAGCCAAGCATGGTGACTCATGCCTTTAATCCCAGAAAGCGAGCCTTTAATTCCAGGGAGTGGTGGTAGAAAGCAGAAAGGTATATAAGGCATGAGGACCAGAAACTAGAAGCATTTGGCTGGTTAAGAATTTGGCTGGTTAAGCTTTTAGGCTTTGAGCAGCACAGTTCAGCTGAGACCCATTCGGATATGAGGACTCAGAGGCTTCCAGTCTGAGGAAACAAGATCAGCTGAGAAGCTGGCCAGGTGAGGTTAGCTGTGGCTTGTTCTGTCTCTCTGATCTTCCAGTGCTCACCCCAATACCTGGCTCCAGGTTTGATTTTATTAATAAGACCTTCTAAGATTCCTGATATATTAATATAAATGGATTAATTTAAGTTTTAAGAGCTAGTTGGGAACAATCCTAAGCTAAGGTCAAGCTTTCATAATTAATAAAAGTGTCTGTGTCATTATTTTGGAGGTGGTGGCTCAAAGACAGACCTGGTACAACATGTTTTTTTTTTTTAAATTTTATTTCCAATTTTTATTTATGGTTGTTTTCTTTCATATGTCACGTACCATGTACATGCAGTTTCCATCCAGGGTAGAAGACGGCATGAGATCCTCCAAAAGGTAGCTCCATTTTTTTCTTAGCACTTTTTTTTGTTGTTGTTGTTGTTTTCTGTAACTCATGAAATTTAGTGTGGGGACTTCAATTAAAATTGAACACTTCATCCTCACATGGGGTTTCTCCTTTTCCTTTATAAACTGCCATTTGCCTATGGGCCACATCTCTTTCCTCTGTATCTTAAGACAGTCTTTGTCTCTTATTCCTCCCCTTTGTCCCTTGGGGGCAAATAATTCTTCTTTGTGCTGAGAACTTGGTCTTGGTATATCCCGAGCTGATACCATTACCTTTGTTTAGTAAGTCACATTTTTGTTTTTTGAAAATATATTTTAATTTTTGTTGGTTTTCTCTTGTGGTCACTTACTCCACAGTCCTAGGGTTATAGGTTACCAAGGAACTTGCAATACACAGAACAGAGGACTTGGGACAAAAACACAGTAAGAATGTGGTCATTTATTTGAGCAGGTAGAGGGATATTTAAAGTAGCCTCACCCAGATGGGTGAGTTTCAAAGTAGCTTTCTGCACTATGTAATATTAAACCAAGAGGAGGTGGGAAAAATATATTAAACAAGACACCGAGTTCAAAAATGCACTATTTTCCATTTCAATGTTTTCCATATACTCCAGAAAGGCAACATCATCAATTATATATTTTTTCCCTCTTAGAGTCTATTCAGAATTTAAAAAGAAATTATAGGCCTATGCTTGCTTAGGAAACAGAATTGAAAAACAAATAGTTCATTCCAATGTGTAAACCCCCCCCCAAAAAAAACATATGTGCAGAACCAAAATGTCAATGGAAAAATAACATGTTCTTGACATTTCTTCTCACATCTGGCAGCACACAGCAAGAGTATATTGTTGCTAGAGATGTGGTGGAATCTGTGGCTTCTAGAGGATGTGAAACTCCGCTTATGATGTCAGAGTATGGTCAGAGAGGTGCCATTTCTGTTTGGCTAAAGTATGGCCTGAGTTATGTGGGACCTGCTTCACCTATGATTTTGAGTCAATGACTCAAACTGAATTTACAGATTTATTGCAAATGTTTTTAAATTATTGTTTTAAGTTTGTGTGTCCTTTGTGTGTTTATGTACACGAGTGCAGATTATCTCCTCAGAGGCCAGTAGATGATGTTGGATCTCTTGACGCTTGAGTTACAGGTAGTTGTGAGCAGCCTGACATGCTGGGAACTGAAGTCAGGTCCTCTAGAATAGCAACAATTGTTCTTAACCACTGAGCCATCTCTAGTCCTTTATTCTAAATTTTAAATATTGTATCTCACTGGAGGTTGATATTTTTAACTATTCGTTTAAATATCTGAGGTCTATATTCACATTGTTGGTCTTCTATTAAGTATAAAATTTGTGTTGTCATACATGTGTTTGGAAATGTTAAAAATACTTCAAAATTGAAAAAAAATGTGCCTCTGTTTTCCAGGTTGAAATAATTTTTAAAGTAATTTGTGAATTAATATTTCAACTAGTTATAAAATAAAGTAATTATGCCTTATAAGCTTGAAATATCTTATGTACACAGATGAGATTTAAGGGGGTTAATGCAAAATGTCTTTTGCTGCCTGTTTCTTTAAATGCTGTGTTTAATGTTTTTCTCTTTGCTTTTGCTTCTAATTTTTGATGAAAAGATTAGAAAAAAATTCCTCTATCCTGATTTGTGGGAGAGTCTTTTGTATGTCAGACACAAAATTAACTAGAGATGGAGTGAAAAAGGAATGGGGGAACACAATATTGAAGTTCTGAAATGCATGACTGCCAAGATTTTCTCAATTACAGGGAATCTTCTATGAAATACAATGACCAGTGGCTGGTGGGTGTTTGAGGTCAGTCTGGTCTACATAGCAAGTTCCAGGCCTCCTAGAACTGTGTAGTGATACCCTGTCTCAGACAAACAAACAAACAAAGCCAAGTAGTATGTTAAAAGTCGAAGAATTTTAAGTGTAGCAGGAGAAAAGTGATTCATCTCATATAAGGAAAACCCCATAACACTATCAGTACATTTATCTACAGAAATTTTATGGGCCAGAAAAGAACTAGATTTATTATTATTTTATTATTTTTGTGTTTGTTCTCATTTCATTTTGAGACAGTGTCTCTCTACATAGCCCTGACTATTCTGTAACTCACCATATAGGCCAGGCTGTCCTTCAATTCTTTGAGATTCCCCCTGTATCTGACTCCAGAGTGCTGCGGTTAAAGGGATGCACCACCATGCCCAGTTAGATGATATTTTTGAAATATAGAAACAACTAAGTAATATCCATAGAAAATAAGGGTGTGGCACTTATAAACTGATCATGTTCCAGTGGAAAGTGCCATACCCATGCAAATGTGAATAGCACAATCTGGAATTGGTGGGTTACAAAAAATAAAAACAAATACAAAGAGACAAAGTTGATAGGGTGATGGAATAGGAATGAATCTTGAAAGAATTAAGTGGAAGATGTGTGGGGGTAAATATGATCAAAATACATTGTATGCATGTATGGAATTCTCAAAGAATTGATAAAATACTTCAAAATTAGGATGAAATTTAAAAATTTGAGTAAACAAAAACTTGGAAACTTGTTATAAAAACTTGCTTAACAAGAGACATTCAAGTTGAAATGAAATGACTCTACATAACGCATAAACATATGAAAGCTTAAACACCAACACAAAAGTTAATAGTTAGAAAAAATACAGCATAATTTGTTAGTGTAAATGTAATGTGTAATTTATGTTTTATCCTAGTATAAATGTAGAAGAAAGAAAATCAAGAATAATTATAGTGTGTAAAAAGTTAATGAGCATATATAGGAAATTCTGATAGTAATAACATGAGGTTGGAGAGGGGAAATAAAAATAGATTTATAGGACTGCAGAGATGGCTCAGGAGTTGAGAACACTTGTTGCTCTTGCAGAGGACCTGGGTTCAACTCTCAGCACTCACATGGCAGCTCACAACTATCTGTAACTCCAGTTCTAGGAGATACAATGCATTCTTCTGACATCAAGGGCACCAGGCATGTGCATGGTATACAGACATACATGCAGGTAAGATATTAATACACATAAAATAAAATAAATATATCTTTAAAAAAAACAGATTTGTATGTAGCTAATGTTTACAGGTCCAAAAGACTCCAGTGACAATTTTAAGTTTTACCCAAGTAAGTAATTTGGTGCCTACATAGATATATGCAAGGGATCATACTGTTTTTCTATTCTATTCTATTATTATTATTATTTAAATATTTTACTTTTTATGTTATAGTTTTTTGTTTTTTTTGTTTTTTTTTTTTTTTTTTTTTTTGGTTTTTGTGAACATGGTTTTTCTTTTTTTTTTTTCGCTTTTTTCTGGATCTTATTTGGGAGCCCCGGCGGGCCTCGAATTCACAGAGATCCGCCTGGCTCTGCCTCCCGAGTGCTGGGATTAAAGGCGTGCGCCACCACCGCCCGGCTTATGTTATAGTTCCAAGGGATTGAATTCAGAAATTTATTGAGCAAATGCTCTTTGACTACACTATACCCTGAGGCCCCTGGTTATTTTTAGAAGTACTGAATTTGAGTAGGGAATAGTTGGGGTCTTCAGAGAAGTTAATTGCTGTGACATGGTGTATGAACTTTGGAATGCATGCATTTATAAATGCCTATTAGGTGAGTTATTGAAACGTTAGCCTGGATGAGGAGACTAAGAATCCAGAAAATAAAACATGAAGTGCAAAAAAAGGAGGATGACAAACAGTCTTGAACGTTACCACAGCTCCTGTAAAAGGGAATAAAAAGGCCCGCTAGGTAAAGATCATGTGGGAGGGAGAAGAGTTGAAGACGTGGAGTGACGGGAGGGGCCGGACTGCAATGAGCTGAGTGTGAGAGAGAATCCCGACGGTTTTCTGTTTAGGATGATGAGAGAGCAAAAGAGGACAGTGAGAACATGGGAATTTTACATCAGATGAGGTTGTAGATCACATGGTATTTTGAGATGATGGTTACTAAAACTGCGGTTGTTTGAATAAGAATGGAACCCACGGGCTCATTTTGTTTGAATGCTTAGTCACCAGGTAGTGATGCTATTTGAGAAGGATTAGAAGGATTAGAAGATATGGCATTACTGAAGTAGGTGTGGCCTTGTTGGAGGAAGTGTGTCATTGAGGGTGGGCTTCAAGGTTTCAAAAGCTCACATCAGGCCCAGGCTTTCTCTGTCTCTACTTGCTGCCAGTGGCTCAGGATGTAGGTCTCAGCTACTTCTCTAGCACTGCACCTGTATGTTGCCATGCTCTCTGTCATGATGATCATGAACTAAGCCTCTGAAACTGTAAGCAAGCCCTGTAAATGGAGCAGGTAAGAGCACAATCATCTGATACCCTGCTGGCCCTTATTTCTCTCTCATGTGAGTCATCTTTGAGAATGAAAGATAATGTGGAATAAACAGAGTTTGAGGATAGACTACAAAGTGAACTTCAGATTTGTGAGAGTTTGATGACCAGAAATATTGTTACAGGATTCTTGTCAGAGTCAAACAAATTTTTCAAGTTGGTGACCTTGAATTCTTTTCATAGTAAAATTTGACTGTTCTATAAGCACTTGGATTCTCAGACCTTGACAGAAAAAGATGTAATTTCATAAAGAATTACAATTTTACCAATCGAGTAAGGATCAAATAGGTTCAGAGCAGAGCAGAGCACAGTCTGAAGAGGCAGGGCTAGAAATTAGGACCATTTTTAGCTTTGTATAACCTAAATTCTTACTTCAGTATTTTGGGTTGTGAACTTAGCCTTTAAGGGCTGAGCTATCTCTCTGGCCCTTTCCTGGATATTTTTAAATCAGAGATTGGTATAATTTCTTAGTTCAGCACAAATATTGATCATACCAAGATCTCATAAACTATCCAACTTGACTCTTCCAGTGAGTGAGTACAGCTGCTTTTACTCAGCTGCTTCTTTTGTGTTCCAGATATCTATTGTTTGTGGATGTTAATTCACATCTCAACAGAGTTTATCTTAAGTGATAGCCTGGGAGAAAGAGTTTTTGTGAAACCATGGAATGGGATTACTCTGCAAATAGTAGAGTTATGATTCTTGCTGTCTTGTGATTGACTTACTTCTTTTTCCTTCAACCTTTCTTTTTCATCATTTTTCCAGCTGTCAATATTCTTAATTACCAAATTAAATTACTGATAGACTATTACTGATAGACTATCATTCTCTTGGTTTTTATAGTGATTCAATCAATAGGGAACACATTCTTTTTAGTTTTCTATACTTACAACTTCCTTTCTAGAAAAGTACATAATGCAATTAGTATATGATCTAATTGCAGGTACGATGAATGTTTGTTTTCCTTTCTTACATGCTGTCCAACATGTGTAATTACAGCTGATTTTCCGGGTAAGAATGTCATATTGTAGCTCTTTTCATTTGGATTTCTCTCTCTGATCAGCAATAAAATGCCTTCATATTTTCATCTATTTGAAATTTTATTATTAACAAAATGTAATTAAAGTTTAAATCAACCCCTTCCCTCATCTGTGTATAACTAAAAATGGTTATCTATTTTTTTTAGTCTTCTCTTAAGTCATTGTTTATATTTAACATTTTTTGTTTATCTAAAGTTTGTGGGTGTGTACTATGTGAAATTAGTGATGCAAGTCTATGTGAGACTGGATTTTAACCAGCTTCCCTTCTGAATATATCACTATGATTATTTTGGTTTTCATTCTTAAAATAGTGGACATTTTCATTCCTATCCATACAAAACTTAGATAACTATTATTTACAAATATTTGATCAGCAATGTCTTTAAAATGTCTTTAAAATCTTACCACTTCTTGAAATGAACTATTATATTGGCTGGTGGGGTTGTTTTATATATATATATATATATATATATGCATGTGTGTATAAAATATAAATGTACATTTTTACAAAATGACAAAAATTATCATTTTCTTATTTTGTTTCATCTATTTTAAATAATTTATTATTATGGATGTACAGGGTTTATATGCATAACACTGTTTATTAGTCAATATTTTAAATTTCAAAATTTTATGTATAGGACAGCAAGATGACTCAGCAATTAAAGGCACTTGCTGTCAAGCTTTTTAACCTAAGTTCAAAAAAAAAATACTGTGAGTTATTTCAGCTATATGTGCAGTATCTCATAAAATCCTAGACTTTAGTAATGATCTGCTTTTCTTAACATGGATATTATCTACAAAACAATGGATAAAAAGATGCTATGTCAATGACTTAGTAAAATATATAATAATGCATTTTGTATCTCAGTGAATATATTGTTATTAAATAACCATTGGAGATGAACAGAAGTCAATATCTCTCTTCATAAAACACAGAGGGGGCAGCAGCCATCTTAAGGACAATGTAGCTTCAATTCTTTTTCTGGTGTTTGTAAAAATTATAAACATGAAAAGATGGGCAGATAGTATAGGCTTATTGAAATATTACAGCATATTTCTTAGACATCACTCACAACATTGATCCTATGTACACAGGTCACTATTAATGAATGGCTTCAGCTGAATTGGAATAATTCAGAAATAGCTTTTCTTATTTATATGTTTACATGTTGTTTAACCACTCACATATGTATACCTCATTTATTTCTGTCACATATGACTTATAATGCTATTTTAAATATATTCCTTATGAGTTTTCCTTTGTACTGATTTTTATATTGAAAATTTCATTATGAATATCAGACTAACAATAATTATCAGATATAGATTATGTAAAAATTACATAGAATTTTTAGGAAACCACCTAAGATTACATAATTTTTTACTGGAATGTTTTCCAAGATTTTAGAAGGTATATTCACAGAAAAACAAAAAAACAAACAAACAAAAAACCCAAAAAAACAAGAAACAACTAAACCAAACCAAAACAAACAAAAAAATCCTTAAAATTTTCTAGAAAAAAGTCTAATATTCCCGTCTGTTAAAAATACATGTGTTGGGCTGTAGAGATGGCTCAGTAGTTAAAACCATTGACTGTTCTTCCAGAGGACCCAGGTTAAGTTCCCGGCACCCACATGGCAGCTTACATCTGTCTGTATCTCCAGTTTTAGGGAATCTGACACCCTCACTCAGATACACATACAGGTAAACCAAAGCACATAAAATAAAAATGAATAAATCATTAAAATTTATGCATTTAGTAGTTGATTAATAATGGTTATTGTGGTGCTGAGCACCCATTCCATACGTGTGCATTCTCTAGATGGCTTCTGTGATCTTTGTTCACATAACTGGGTTGCTTTTTTTTTTTGGAATCAAAACCTGGGTAGTCACTCTGCCTGTGAGGAACTGAATTCTCATCTTATGGAGACAGACTTCAAAGCAGAGCTGGTAGGTCACATGCTCCTGCTTTTCTGTTTCTTTGTAACTGTTTGCACTGTGGGCACTGGTCATGAAGACCATGCTTTAGCAAACTGAATGTTCTGGAGGGCCTGGGACAGCTGCTTATGGTGACTTGTTATTGTCCCTGATGAGAAAATATGGAGGACTCTGCAGCATTACAATGTTTAATTCTATTAAGAAAACCAAAGTAGTAAATGAGTTCCCATGGCATGTTCTACTCAGCAGACCTTTGCAAGCCCTTGGGAGACCCAAAACTGCTATTTAGTAAAGAAGGAGCAGATCACCCAGCTTAGTGACTCATTCCCAACACCCCAGCACTTTAGAGGCTGAGAAAGGAAGACCACCATGAGTTTGAGGACATTTTGGTTTATACAGTGAGTTTCCAGGTCAGCTTGGACTATGGGGTGAAATTCTGTCTCAAATTTTAAATACAAGTACAAATTTAAAAAATTAAAAATTTTAAGAATCAAAAGGGAAGACAAGATTATGATTATACACTCAGTTATGAGTTGTGATTTTCTGTACTCAATAGAAAAACTTGTTATTGTTTGAAATTCATGGGAGTACTTTTCTCAAAATGGATGAGATAGATTGGCCCTGGTTGTGGGAAAATGGCACCAAAATACAGCAAACCTGGTAAGTGCAATGTTTGGATAAAGTCTGTGAAGTACGTGAGTCCTGGCTGTGGGAAGGTGGCAGCATAATACGAGAATGGCAAACTCAGTAAGTCCAGTGTTCGAATAAACTGTCCTTTGCTGAGAAAGATGGGATTTTCGTGGGTGGGTAGGTAGGCACATACAATTGGGAAAGATCTGTCTACAATTTTTAAGTTAACTCCATTTTATACCCTTTACACATTTAATTTACTAGCCTTTGTCTAGAAATTTGTGCAGAGTTTTGGGTAAGATTCTAAATCTAAAATCCTTAATTATACTTTGTTGTCATTTGGCCCATAATTTGATTTACACACAGTACAAGCCCAGTATTTCCTGTGAAGTCCTCTACTATGTAATAAAAGAGTAACTCTTCATAGGATTTAATTTTGTTTTTGTAAGTATTTCTTATTTTATTCCTTTTGGATTATATCTGTTTTAGCTAGTACTACAGTTGAAATAAAATTAAAATTTGCAGATTCCTCATCTTGATTTCATAAACATTTTGTTTTATTTTACACAGATTATGTGGTTCAGAAAAGAGCTATTAGTTGTCATTATCTAAGTGAAAATCACATTTGTCCTGCATACTGTTCCTCCAAAAACTTATATACTTGTGAAGTCAATATATAACACCTGTTTTAGTAATACATGTCATTAATAGACTGTGCAAAATAAAATGTTTTAAACTATTATTTGCTGATTTTGTGATTGTAAATTATTTCTGAACATTTTTCATTGAATGCAGATTTTACCTAAAATTTTACTTTTGTAAATTGTATTGGAAGTGGTGCATAAGGCACACAAATGTAATCTCACACTTTGAAGACTGAGACATAAGGACTGTGAATTTGATTCCAGTCTGGACTATATTAAATCCTATTTAAATGAACAAATAAGTGTGCTGAGATAATTGAGTGGGTAAAGGCGTTTGCCACTGAATATGATGAAATGAGTTCAATTCCTCAGACCCACAGATAGAAAGAGAGAAACTGTGTGATGATTTTTTTGTATGTACTCTAACAAATAAAATTTGCCTAAAGATCAGAGGACAGAGCCAGCCACTAGATTAAACATAGAGGCAAGGAAGTGGTGGCACACATCCTTAATCCCAGCACTTGGGATCTCATGTCTTTACTCTCAATATTTGGGGAGCACACACACCATTAATCCCAGCACGAGGAAGGGTGAGACAGGAAGTGATATGGCTGTGTGGAGAAAGGCATATAAGGCAGGAGGAGACAGGAACTCAGTCTTTTTGGCTGAGGACTCGGGGGCATTCAGTCTGAGGATTCATGGAGGCAGGATCTTCCCCTTTCAATGGTGAGAATTGGTGAGGTGAGAAGTGGCTGTGTTTTGTTTCTTCTGCTCTTTCAGCATTACCCCAATATCTGGCTCCAGGTTTTTTTATTATAAGACCATTTAGGATTCAGGCTGCATCTGATGCCCAGTGGTAACAGATCTAAGAGTTGCTAACAAGGTGATTCAGCCAATGGGCTCTCTACAGTCTGTAATTCCTTTGTCTTCTCTGTTACCTAAAGAATGGCCTCTTACAGTTATCAAATTAAAAGACTGATTCTTTACTATACCTTTACAAAAAAAAGACAGAAAAATTTGCCTTCACAGTGCCTACTTATAATAATTCTCAACCTGTTAAGAATATCAATGGAAGATTCTCCCACATGGGATGTTAAACAGTCCCACTCTGTGCCAATATATTGTTTGACAGCCATTAGACATGATAAGTAAGCAATTCCCTCAATCTATAGTTTACCATTACATGAAAACATCTTACTAGCTGATTCAAATGTAGATAATTTAGAAAGAATGTGTGAAGAAGTGAAGAAAATTTTGCCTTGTTGGGGATTACAAATTGCTCCTGAAAAAAATACAAAAAAGAGATTCTATTAATTATTTAGGATATAAAATATGTCTATAAAAATTAGACCCCAAAAGGTACAAATTAGGAGAGATTGATTAGACACTATTAATGACTTTCAAAGATTGCTAGGAGACATTTCCAATCTATGGCCCACTATTGGGGTAAAAAAATCACAAACTGAGTAATTTGCTCAAAACCTTAGATGGTGACAAGGATTTAAATAGTCCAAGAGAATTATCAGCTGAAGCTGAGAGAGAATTGGCTTTGGTGGAAAAGAAATTACAAAATGCACATGTGGATTGTTTGGGTCCAAAGCTTGATTGAATTCTGGTTATTTTACCCTCTAAGCATTCTACTACAGGAATTTTAATGCAGAGGGAAGATGTTATATTGGAATGGATATTTCTACCAAGTAAACAGAGTAAGAAATTGAAGACATATGTGGAAAACATTTCTAATTTGATTTTAAAAGGAAAAAATTAAGACTTTGTCAATTAGCAGGAATAGACCCAGCAGAAACTGTAGTATCTTTAACTAATGATGGAAATTGACAAATTATTGGTAGAAAATGAACATTGGCAAAGAGTTTGCAGGAATTTTTTTTTGGAGTGATTAACAACAAATATACAAAAAGCAACAGAATTCAAGTTATAAAGAGAACTAATTGGATTTTCCTCATATTGTATGGGGAAACATCAATTTCTGGAGCCCCTACATTTTATACTGATGCAAATAAATCAGGAAAGGCAGGTTACAAATCAAAAAAAAATTAATTAAAGTGTCTCAAAGCCATTATAATTCTGTCCAAACGTCAGAATTATAAGCCATTCTGATGGTATTAATGGATTTTATGGAACCTCTTAACATAGTTACTGACTCTCAGTATTCAGAAAGAGTTGTTTTACACACTGAAACTGCTGAAGTTATTTCTGATGAGTCAGAATTAAGTTACTTATTTATTCAGTTACAAGAAATAATTAGAAATAGGAATCATCCCTTATATATATATCACACATCCCACATTTGATCCTATAAGGGTCTGCCAGGCCCTCTAGTACAAGTTGATCAGTTGATGAAACTGATCAACTATTGATAGGAAATGTGCTGAAGGCCTCAGAATTCCATAAAAACATCATGTCAATAGCAAGGGTTTGAAAAAGGATTTTCCATAGCTTGGCAAGAAGCCAAGGAAATTATAAGGAGATATCCTATTTGTTCTTTATACAACCAAGCTTCACTTCCTTCAGGAAGTAACCCCAAGGGTACTCAGAAGAATGAAATCTGGCAGATGGATGTGTTTCATTTTGCATAATTTAGAAAATTAAAATATGTTCAACATACCACTGATACCTATTCAAGATTTCAATGGGCAACTGCTCTGAGTTCTTTCTGAAAAGGCTGATTCTATAATCACACATTTGCTAGAAGTTATGGCCATCATGTATATACCTGTACAAACGGTAACTGACAATGCTCCAGCATATGTCTCTGGTAAAATGAAACAGTTTTTGCTTATAACGTGTATTACAGATATACCATACATTCCTACAGGTCAAGCATTCATAGAAAGATCAAATCAAACTCTAAAGGATATGCTAAATTATTAGAATGTGGTAATAAAGACCCCCAGAAATATATTGCTTAATGCTTTATTAACAATGTTAATGAAAAGGAACAACAGTTGCAGAGAAACATTGGATAATAGGAAAAAACTATGGAATTAAATCAGCCTGTATACTTTAAAGATGTACTGACTTCAGAATGAAAACCAGGATATGTATTACGTTGGGGAAGTTTTGCTTTTGTTTCCTCAGGAGAAGAAAAGCTATGGATGCCACCAAAATTGATAAAGGCTCGATTTGAAAAGGAGAGGCCTCTTAATTAGAAGAGGTGATAGTTCATCACCCAGAGTGACCATTCAGTTTAAAATAACTTTAAGACTAACAAAAACTCATTCGATCAGATATAACTTGCCAAAAGGGAACCTCCCCAAAGTTAGGTTTGGGGTAGAGTTTTCTTTTCAGGAGAATAAAGGCATCCAGTTAAGGAATCTGAAGACCACTGGACAAATGAGACATCTGAAGAAAAAGGACAAATAATCCAGAAAAAAAGTCCCAAACAAAAAAAGTAAACTGGTCTATTAGTATATCGCATCTCCAACAGGCTAAAATTTTACAAATCTCCCCAAATGTTTGTTTCTGTTTTTCTTTACAAACATATAATGCAAATGGTCTTTTTATAGTCCAGTTAAATTAAAAATTAAAGGTGGCCTTAGCTTTTGATTGTGGCTCTTTCTTTCTCTAAACCCAAGCATGCTTGTTAAAGGAAAATCCAAAATCTCTGTATTATGTCAGAAGAGCCACCTGATATGGGACAGAAGAAAAAACAAAATTAAGGGACTACTTTATTGCTACTAACCTCATAATCCCTTGGCTTTGCTTTGACTCTTCAAAACTTTTTTATAAGATATGAAATTTATATCAAAATTTATAAAATTAATATATATATTAAACTTTTGTCATAATATTAATGGTCACATAGAATGCTAACTAATCCTAGAAAAAAGACTTCATCTAGCTTCCTATACATGATTTCAGGTTGGAGGCTGTATCTGTAACACAAATTGGTAAATGGTCTTATTCATAAAAAAACTGGAGCCAGATATTGGAGTAAAAGCTGAAAGATCAGTAGAATAGAACAAGCCAGCCACAAGTTCTTACCGCTAGGAAATTCTCAGCCCAAGAGAGATCTACTTCCTGTATACTAACACCTATGTACTTTTCTGTGCCCTGCCATCATACTTCTCTCCACCCAGCTACATCACTTCCTTTTTCTGCCCAGCTCTATCACTTCCTGTCTGTCTGTATAGACCTCCAGAGCTCTATGGTTAACTAATGTTGGGATTAAAGGCATGTGCCTCCACACCTGGCTTTGTTCCCAGTGTGGCCTTGAATTCACAGATATCCAGTTGAATCTCTGCCTCCCAAATGCTAGGATTAAAGGCCTATGTTACCACTGCCTGACCTCTATGTTTAATATAGCAGCTAGCTTTTTCCTCTGATCCCCAGGCTAAACAAAGGAGATTAGATTCAGGATTCTCATTTGAAAAAAAAGAAGGAAAAAGGGTAGATTATTGAATCTACTCTGAAAGGAAAAAAGGGGGAATATGGATATGTTAAGAAAGAAAAGTAGATTATTAAGTCTACTTTTATAAAGAAACTAGTAGTTTTAAATATTTTACATTGGATTGGACTTTTGTATATTGTATACAAATTTTGTATATTGATACAAAGTTGAGACTATTTTTGTTAGAGTATACTGTACATACATTTCTAGTCTTGTTCATGGTATTATACCTATACAACTCATTTAACAATATAATGCAAATTGTTAGTCCTTGAAAATTATTATTACAAACTATTTAGGATAATAAGGAAATGCAGGTTAGTAATTAGTCACCTATTACAGTAGAACTTGTAGTCATAGTAGGTATGTTTTCAAGGTCAAACAGAAATATATTTTAGATAGACAGGTCATCTTCAAACACTTCAGAGTTCTATAGAATATGGCATTCATGATGTTTTAATAACATAGGTTCTTTTTTATGACTATGAGACATGTCTGCTTCTGGAAGCACCAATCTACTTCAGAGACTATGATAGACATCAAAGAAACTCCACATGGAATGTATTTCCTTTGTGGCAAAAGTTAGCCAATTGAGGGGGGGGTGCCCTTGGGTCGACTGCTGACAGTATGCTGTCCAAAATGGACAAATAGGACACAAAAGAAAGGACTGCCAAACTTTGCCAAGACAAGGTAGGACAACTCTTCAGAATATCCTGCTTCACAGAAAAGTCTGTCAGGTATGCTAGGCCTGTATGCCAAAGATGGATGCCACAACGTTGCACGGGAACCTTGGGTGACTGTCCATGTAGCCAGCTGTTTCTGTCATTTCTCACATTTTTTGGAAGTTGCTTGTTTGCACTTCCTGCTACTCAGTTAATATTATTTCCTTCTCCAGTCTCTGAGGGAGTTGAAGACTAGATAGTTATAATTATAGTTTTCCTTGTTAACAAATTCAGAACAGAAAATCACTAAGGAGATGTAAAGTGTATAAGTTTGAAAGATATCAAAAGATAGTTTTCAGTTGACAATACATGTTTAACAGAATGTGAATTAGGTAGAACCCTTTGGACTCACCAAAATAGGATAAATAATAGAGTATTTTCTCTGAATTTGTCAAATGTTAATGGATTGGACATTGTTAATGTAATTCTTGACTGTACATATTGTATATAGTTATTTTACTTATAGTTATTTTACTTATGTATATAGTTTTTCTTATATTAGTTATAACCTTCTTTTATTATTTTAGACAAAAAGGGGGAAAACTGACTCCCCTAAGTTGTTCTCTGACCTACCATGGCATATTCCTCCACTACATACAAACACACACACACACACACACACACACACACACACACACACACACTCACACACCCAAATAATATGTGTAAAAATAAATGAATGGTATCATGAATGTGGAAATTTACTACGTACAATATATTGGGGAGTAAGGACTGTCCATGTAACAATTCATATTGACATAAATTAAACAAAGTTAATAATGCCATCTAAGTACTAAGCAACTGAGCAAGTCCAAAGACTATGAAGAGAAGAAAAGTTTCTGTATTATTAGATTTTAAGGAACAAGGTCACTAGCTGGAGAGATGACTTACTGCTTAAGTACACTCTCTGTTCTTGCAGAGGATCCAGGTTCAGTTCCTAGGACTCATATGTCAGGCCACAGCTCTTCGTAACAGCAATTACATGGGATTCTACACTCTCTTCTGACCTCTGGAAACACTAGGCCGGTATGTGGTACACATAAGCTCATGCAGCACACACATACAGACATATACAAAATTTAAATCTGGAAGGAAGGAAGGAAGGAAGGAAGGAAGGAAGGAAGGAAGGAAGGAAGGAAGGAAGAAAAGAAAGAAATGAAAGAAGGAAGAAAGGAAGGAAAGGAAGATGAAAAATAGGTCACACTTTGTGTTAGGACAGATCTGAGACCCAGTGCTAAAGCTGTTTTCAGGGCTTAGTACCCCTAGTAACCAGGACTCTAAGTGAATAAAACTTAGAGCTCTGATTTGATGTGAAAAGCTTCTGAGATCATTCTGGAACTTTATGCAGGTGTTATTGAAGTCAGGGAGATTAGATAGGAGGGGAAAATAACAAATACCAATCAAGGCAAATAAGATTAAGGATCTCTGAGTCTAGCTTTGCTATGATTCATATCTCAAATGTCCTCATACGCTTGTTCTGGATGTTTAGATCTCAGCTTCTGGTGCTACTTTGTAGGCCATGGAATTTTAAGAAAGTGGCTCCCGGCAAGGGAAGGTGGTCACTGGAGGAACACCTTTCTGTTCCTGGTCCAATTTTCTTTGCTTACTCTGCCATCACATAAATAATCAAGCACCACATGTTCCCACCACCTTGGGGGAGCTGCTCCCAAAATCATATCTTCCTCACTGATGGACTGAAATCCCTCAGAAACTATAAACCAAAACAATATTTTTCTTCCCTAAATTAGTTTCTGTCAGGCATTTGGTCACAGTTATGATGAAGTAGTAGGTTTTAAAGGAGAAAAAGGAGGAATCTGTGCCAGAGTGAGTTGATAAGTCCTAATTGGACATGTTAACCAAATAAAGAATTTGGATTGTTGGACCTTTGTGTTTTGTCTCAGGAATATGTCAGTGGCCAAACAAGGACATAGACCTTGGGAGCTAGCTTTAGGAATGTAATCTCATGGTTAAGAAGGGAGAGAAAACAATAAAGGGTAAAACCTATTGATGCCATGCTTGCCATGCTTGGACCTGTTAGAGAGCTCTTCAACTCATACGATTCAGGTGATTATTGACTTTTTCTGTTGGAAACAATGCAGACAGAAAGACCTGGGAGCTACAGTGAAAAATGGAAGTAAATTTAGAAAAATACATTCAGATTTCTGATTTCTGGCCCCAAATGTAAGGTACTCAGGAGCTTCCACTACCTGCTTCAAAAGTAGAGAAAGCTGAAAGAGAAATTCACTGGATTTCAATGGGAATCAATAACTCTAGAAACTGAAGCTGAAATCATGGGGGCTGCATGGATCTGCACCAGGTCCTCTGCATGTATGTTATCACTGTTAGTCTGGTGCTTTGTGAGACTCCTAACAGTGGGGGTGGATGTATCTCTGAGTCTTTTGCCTGCTTTTGTGACTCATTTGCTCCTATTGGGTTGCCTTGTCCAGCTTTGATATGACTGCTTTCACTTTGTCTGTTCGTATCTTATTTTGTCCTGTGTCGCCGTCATCTCTTAGAGGCCTTCTCTTTTCTGAAGAAGAAGTTGAGGAGGAATGGATCTGGAGGAGAGACAAAGGTGCTGGGAACTAGGGGGATTAGAAGGAGAGGAGCCTGTGGTTGGGGTGTATTGTATGAGGGAAGTATCTATTTTTAATAATAATAATAATAATAATAATAATAATAATAATAAAAACTTCCCTTTGATCTGCAGAGAAACTGATTCATAGATCTAGCTAAAACCAGAGACAGCAATGTGGTACCATCCTAATGGAGCAGGAGCTTAGAAGCACATGCCACTCTTGCAGTAGAAATGAATATTTGCATGACCTTTAAAATCATGTTAAGATCCTAGCTTTCAGGGCAATTGGATGAAAGGCCTTTGGGAGATAGTTCAGAAAGTTTAAGATCTGGGAATGAAATTGATGGTCTTTACTGGAGACATCTGTATACAATTCCATACCCTTTCCTGTAGCCAATCAGAGTCTGGAATCATGCTCTCAGAGTTCCAACGTTCACAAATCACATTCTGAAATTTAAATAGTTTTAAAAATAAATTACCCAGACTATGGTATTGTGTCATTTAAGGGAGACTAAAATTCTGAAGGTGGTAGCGGTGGTGGTGCTTGCCTTTAATCCCAGAACTCCAGAGGCAGAGGCAGGCAGATCTCTATGAGTTTGAGGCCAGCCTGGTCTACAGTGTTGCTAGAGTTTTCCTGCCTGGCCCACAGTCAGGACAAATCTCCATCACCCGCCAGTCCCACAGCCGCTCAGACCCCACCAAGTAAACACAGAGACTTATATTGCTTACAAACTGTATGGCAGTGGCAGGCTTCTTGCTATCTAGTTCTTATATCTTAAATTAATCCATTTCTATAAATCTATACCTTGCCACATGGCTCGTGGCTTACCGGTGTCTTCACATGCTGCTTATCATGGCTGCAGCTGGCAGTGTCTCTCTGCCTCAGCCTTCCACTTCCCAGAATTCTCCTCTCTCCTTGTCCCACCTATGCTTCCTGCCTGGTCACTGGCCAATCAGTGTTTTATTTATACAGAACGATATCCACAGCACTACAGAGTGAGTTCCATGACAGCCAGGGCTAGACAGAGAAATCCTGTTCTCAAAAACTGAAAACTGCCGGGCGGTGGTGGCGCACGCCTTTAATCCCAGCACTCGGGAGGCAGAGGCAGGTGGATCTCTGTGAGTTCGAGGCCAGCCTGGTCTCCCAAGCGAGTTCCAGGAAAGGCGCAGAGCTACACAGAGAAACCCTGTCTCGAAAAACCAAAAAAACAAACAAACAAAAAAAAACTGAAAACCAAAAACCAAAAACAAACAAACAAACAAAAAACAAAGAAAAAAACTAGCTATAATTGATATCTTCCTCATATTTAATCTGGACATAAAAGAATGAGAAAAATGCTAGTGGAGTGTTCTAGAGTTGTAATAATTACAAAAGAGGGAAGACCAAAGGGATATTTGTTATCATTATGACTGTTTTCTAAATTAAATTAAAGACAGGCATTAGTTCATTGACACAAGAAGCAGTAAAGAGAAAGAGATAAAAGCTACTGAATTAAAGTTATTGTAGAGAGGAAAGATTTCTATCCCAAACCAGCAAGAGCAAATTTAGTAAGAAGAAATCTATTGCATTTAAAAATTGTTGATCTTAGCCATTCTGACAGGTGTAAGGTGGTATCTCAGAATTCTTTTGATTTGCATTTCCCTGATAACTAGGGATGTTGAGCAATTCCTTAAATGTCTTTCAGCCATTTGAGTTTCCTCTGTTGAGAATTCTCTGTTTAGTTCTATCACCCATTTCTTAATTGGACCATTGGGCATTTTGATATCTAATTTCTTGAGTTCCTTATATATTCTGGATATCAGTCCTCTGTCCAATGTGGGGTTGGTGAAGACCTTTTCCCATTCTGTAGGCTGTCGCTTTGCCTTGTTGACCATATCCTTTGCTCTACAAAAGCTTCTCAGTTTCAAGAGGTCCCATTGATTGATTGTTTCTCTCAGTGTCTGTGCTACTGGCGGGAGTCCAGTTAGCGAGAAAGAGGAGGGTCTATATGAGCGAGAATTGTTAAGATCAGGGTTGGATAAAGCACAGGGACAAATAGCCAAATGAATGGAAACACATGAACTATGAACCAATGGCTGAGGGGCCCCCAATTGGAACAGGCCCTCTGAATGGGTGAGACAGTTGATTGGCTTGATCTGTTTGGGAGGCATCCAGGCAGTGGGACCCGGGTCCTTTGCTCATTGCATGAGTTGGCTGTTTGAAACCTGGGGCTTATGCAGGGTTGCTTGGCTCAGCCTGGGAGGAGGGGACTGGCCCTGCCTGGACCGAGTCTACCAGGTTGATCTCAGTCCTGGGGGGGGGGGGAGGCTTTGCCCTGGAGGAGGTGGGAATGGAGGTGGGCTGGGGGGAAGGGGAGGGGGGCGGGAGGGGGAGAACAAGGGAATCCATGGCTGATATGTAGAACTGAATGGTATTGTAAAATAAAATAAAAAAATAAAAAATAAAAAAATAAAAATTGTTGAGGACTTGAATTGAAACTCCCCAAAATATTTATGGGTGCTCAAGAAGCACCATAATTATAAATTAGAAAAATATATGCTAGGAACCAGTGACATGACTCAGTGGATAAAAGCATTCACCATGGAAGCCTGATGGCCTGGGTTCAGTCCCCAGAATCCACTTAAAGATGGAGGAAAGAAGTGACTCCAAATGCCCTCTGACCACCACATGTGCACTGCTGCATTGCAGCATGTGTACGCATATGTAAATATCTAGCACATGTCTGTGTGTGCACATGATAAAATAAAATTTTAAAACAAAAATGCAGAATAAAATCATAATGAATTGGTATCACACAGAATGTCTAAAGTTTGAAAACTCAGTCTTGAAAATGATAGGCAATTGGGGGAAGTGTTAGGTTTTGGACACTTCTGTAGAAATATGAATGGCAGGTATTTAGGAAAGTGTGGTGGCTTCTGAAAACATCAGACATATCTCCCCTAGGGTTCTCTGTCCTGGCTTAGATGTTCACTCTCCCAAAGAACATAGGTGTCTACGATGCATTGTATGCACAATTGTTTTCTTTGTAATAGTCCAAATGGAAAATAACCTCACCACCACAGGCAGATGAATGGGTAAACAACTGGTTTCATGCCTGTAGGATGGAATAATACTTAGCACCAAATCAGTAGTGACCTATTGGGCTGTATATAAAAGGATCCCTGGACAATGCAGTATGTTCTCCTCTTGGATGTGGAAAGCTGGAGTCACGTTAAAGACAGGTTCCTGAATATCATTCCAAAAATATATACTGGTTTATTCATTTAAAAGGAAGTACTTTTAGGTACTTCCTTTTGGATGTTTCCTTTTAAATTAATAAAATTGGGTAAACACATTGAAAAACATATAGGAGAGTATTAATGATCACAGTAGAAATTTGAGGTTATAGCATAGTACTTTCAACAAATGGATCTTCTAATTTCTTCAGCTACACCAAATAAACCCTCACGAATTCACTGAACAGTAGAATTTTCCATACAGTTCTTCCTTCATGAGCTTTCTTTGCTCCACCATTATTTGTTAATGTGTTCCACTCTATTCTGGGTTGTTATAACAAAATACCTGATGCTAGGCAGTGTTTCGAGAAGTAAACTTGTTTCATTCAGCACTGTGATGGCTGAAAACTGCCACTGTCACATTCGGCAACGGTCAGCAGGCCTGCATCACAACACAGGTGATAAGGCAGAGAGAGAAGAGGCGGGCAGTTTTATGTGTCCATCTTTAAATAAAGTACGGTCACACTTAGTATTTGAGCTAAGATGATCTTGAAGAGTTTTTTTTTTTAATATGATTTTTCTTTAGTGCAGGGGAACTATCTAGTTCCTCACACATTAGGCAGTTGTTGATACTAGCTGTATTCCTAAGCTTTGCTTGTGTTTCTAGGATGATGGTAATATCTCAGTAAGGTACACTGAACACTGCAAAGAAAAGGAAAAAGATAACTGTATCTATCATTCTTCCACGGCTGGAGGGGATGGATCCAAACAGCAACGGAACTGGGTTTCATCAGAGTATAAGAAGAACCCCATTCTCTGAGGCAAAAGTTAAGTTAGGGAGCCTCACTCAGGGAAAGAGCTAAGAGATTTTCAGACTGACAGTCTGCTGACTCTTCTTTGTAATGTTCTCTTTTGATTGCAAGGAGGATATAGAACTGTGAGGAATTTGACAAGAATGAAGAATGTGCAATAAAACATACCACATGTATGAAAGAGTCTCGGGTGACCCTAAAAAGGTAAAACGGGACTTCTGTCGGTGTCAAGACAAGCTCATTTCGGTGATCTTGAGTTTTTCTCTTTTTAGTTCTCTGAGAGTTTCACACATGTTTTGGTCACATTCACTCCCCTCCCCCCAACTCTTCCCAGATCTACCCCCATGTCTCACTTGTCCAACTTTCTGTCTTTTGCTTTTTATAGCCTTCAAGATGAATTTGTGCTTCCTGAATATTCCTGGATGTGTGATCTTCCACTGGAGTGTGGTTGACTTCTCAGGAGCTACACTGTTAGAGATAACTATCTCTCCCTTTCCCAGCAGTGTCTCCATGGAGAAACTAGTGAAATCACAGCCTTGATCTTAGAGAAAAAGATGCCTGTGCAGTTTAGAATGACAATGGGTAAAGGGTGAGAGACTCTAAGATAATGATTTGAGTATTTTTAAATTTTAAAAATTTTGAGCAAAAACAAGGGACTATTACATCAGGTCACTTATACCATAGCATGCTGATGATTGGAATATAAGTGCTACACAGATTATGGTAAGATATTTTTAGATAACAATATCCAGTAATTAGGACAAATATGCATGTGCCCCTGACCTACAAAGCAGGGGGAATTCTCAGAGGTAGGGAAGGAAAGATACTGAATGCTCAGGTGAAGGACAATAAAGTAACCGGGTCTGACGCACAAACAGGCTGAGTGCCATCATCACTGACCAAAGAAGTGAATTCTAAGGGGAGATGGAAATCCATGAGAGAAAGAAAACGGCTTGAAGAGGCTCATCTACAGCAGAGAGGGAGCACGGATTATGTAACTGAGACTTCAGATACATCCAAGGAGCTAAATCAGGTAAAAATGTGTTACTATTTTTTTATATATATACTCAGAAGCTTATGACCATTGCTTGTATTAAATGATAGCTGGGTAAAAGATAGATTCTTGGGAATATAGTGTGTCTTCTTGCCATAAACAACGTGCAGGAGATGACTCATCATATGTTTTTATCTTAATAATTTGAATTCTTTAAGGTTTTTTTGTGGGGGGGGTTATTGTTGCCATTTTCTTATGGTTACTGGACACAAAATCAAAGGCCTATCTCATGCTAGACAAACATTCTGCCTTAACAGCTCTCTTCACTTTTTAAAAACCTTGACATGGTCTCATTAATTGTTGGACTTGAACACAATTTGTAACCCAGGAAACCTTTGAACTTGCCATTCAGCTGCCTTAGCTTCCCAAATACTTGGGATTTCAGGCTTGTGGCACTGAGCTTGGATTTATTTACATTTTTCTTATTCAAATTCTTTTTTAATTCTAAATTATAAAATTATTATATCATACCAGTGTATAGCATGATATACAATTACAGTAAAACATGAGAACACTGTAATTTGGCACTGAAAAGTACACATTATAATTTCTATAAAAAGGTACAAAAGTAACTTTTACTGTAATAATTCTACCCATTATTTATTTTGTGAAACTCTACTTCCATGTAACCCTGGATTATCCTTTTTTTCTAAGGCCTCACACTTGACATCTTTCTACTCAAGAGCTTTTACATGTAACATTCCCCCACACATTTTAAAAGGAATGAACTGTGATGGGTGAAATGTTTTTCAAAGTATACTCAGTGGAGCGATAAAATTACATACTCTCTTTCTGAAAGGTATCTGGTGGGGGCTGTGCGTAATACATTAGCAGTGAAAAAAAAAAGAAGCACTTCCTTTCTTTATTCTCACAGACTAATTCACAAATACACAGCATTTTAAGGTTTTGCAGCATAGAACTGTTACGGTCCTTTGGGCAGCACATCATCTGTTGTGCAGTCTCACTCATCCAGTGGAGCCTAGGGCGCTGTTTAATTCCCAGGATTCTTTGATTAAACAATCAGACTAGAGTGAGTCACTCTAGGTGAGTAAATTGCCTTTACTTGTGTAAAGTTGTGAGCATGTGCAGCTCTTGGATGATAATTTACATCTCAACAAAACAAGTTAAATGTTAGCTTGGAGGCAAAATGATTTCCGTGAAATATGATATATCTCTGTTTCATAAGCAATAGTGTAAAGTGAATCTAGCTATCCTTTCCATGTGATTTTTCTTTTGTATTAGAAATTTTATTTTGCCAACTGTCTAGCATCTTCTCTCAAATTGACTTAATTAATAAGTCTTTGTTTTCTCACTATCATAAAGTGTTTGATAAGCGGGTGAATATATCATTTTGCTTTTTATAGGTAGTGACAAATTTCTTTCCCAACAGGTGAGTAATAGTTTATCTTCTCTCTCTCTCTCTCTCTCTCTCTGTGTGTGTGTGTGTGTGTGTGTATGTGAGTGTCTGTGAGAGTGATACTCTGTACCCTTTTGTCTGATGTGTACATTCATAGCCGTTGTGTAAAGTTTACTGGTTTTATAGGGGGAAATGTCACGTAATTAATTGGATTTATGTGATTAATTGTGAAAATCTTTTTATGTGTTTCTTTGTAATGAAGTTGGCATTATCTATAAAGTTATGTAGTTATAGCTCTGTCCGCTATTTTCCTCACTTCTGTGTGTCTAAAATCATCATTTTTTAGTTTTTTTGGTTTTTTTTTTTTGTGCTGGAACTAGTTTATTTTATATGTTTCTTACTATATTCATTTATCGAGTTACATATATAGTTCTTAGACATTCTATCATCTAATTTAAATAATTTTCTTTTTTCCTTTTATTGAAAAATAAGATTTTTTTCTCAGATAACATAACCAGATTACAGTTTCCACTCCTTCCATTCCTCCAAGTTCCTAACCACCTCCCTTCCATCTCGATCCACTCGCTTTCTGTTCTCATTAGATAAGAAACAGGCTTCTTCACACTGTTCCCTGAGCCTTAGTATGGGAGTGTTCTGTGGATGTATCTAGTAGGACTGCCCTCCACAGTTCTGCATTTTGATTGATTGTGAAACACAGCTTTCTTAATATCTTACCAGGCCTTTAAAATGAATGCATATGGAAACCAACACATGTGGATAAATGAATTCAACCAATTTTTAGATATTTTTTTAAAAAAAATGTAAAAATTCTCCATCTTAAAAATATGTACTTCAGTTTTCTCCTTTTATGAAATTATTCCTAGAAAAAAATCAAGGATAACAAAAATGTTTCTGTATCAAGACATTTTCTACTCTTTTGCAGTTTTTGTAACTACATCTCTAGGTAGCTTTTAAACACATGCTTTAATTTCCAGTGAAGTAGAAACCTTTCCAAATTCACACAAAACCCTGCAAACATAGTGTATCACAACTCCACTATATTTTATATGTGTTAAGTGAAAGGGCCTTGGAGTTGCCACAGAACACATCCAGACACCAAATTCTCAGCACAAAGATTTTATTACCCCAGAGGGGACAAGCAGAGGGGTGGGGGTGTGCCTGTGAATTAGACAAAGACAACAGCAGGTATTTCTGCAGAAGTGGTTTTAGAATAAATAGGGGAAGTCTGTGTTAGGATGAGTTGGTAGGTCCTAATTGGACATTAATCAATGAGGTCAAAGTATAAATTTTATTGCTGGACCTTGGTGTTTTGAGAGCTGGTCGTTGGTGATCAGCTTCAAGAATGAATTAGGCATAAGGAAGTGGCCAAATAAGGCAATGGACCCTGGTAGCTAGCTTTAGGAACATAATCTAACGGTCCAGTAAGGGAGGAAGAGGGGAGGGCAAGACCTGCTAGTGTCATGTTTGCAAAGCTTGGCCTGTTGGAGAGCCCTTCAGTCCCAACTTTTTATTTTATTTTGGGTTTGTCAGGTGTTAGGTAAATGGGCATCATTCTTCTGGCTACTTCTTGATGATCACCAGCAATTATCAAGGAAAAGGTAGTTATTAGTCTAAAGGGATTAAAGGTGGGGCCAGAGAAGGAGGAGGTAGGAAGAGTAAAAGGCTCAAGAGAGACGAGTACACAGTTCAGTAAGTTTTAGGTCGAAGCTGGAATTCGGGGGATGGTTGGCACTCGCTCCGGCTGCTTTTTGCTGGCATTGGGGCATCCTTGTTCAGGACCCAAGGAAGCTGGAATGTTGGCACAGTTTGGGAAGAATGGGCTGTATAACTCTCTGTCCAGGCTCGGTGGGACCATCTGGGGTTAGGGAAGTGTAGGTAGCACTGGAGCAACTTGTGAGGTTAGACCATCTGGGGCTAGCCACTTTGAAATTGTCTGGGATGCAGATTCCGGGGGAACATTTGGGGTTGTTCAGTTACTGGAACAGTTTGTAGTTGATTTAAAACCCGCTAGGACAGACAGACAGACAAAAAAGAGGTAATGGCTCTTCTTCCTTGTCAATTTGACTATATCTGGAATGAACTACAATCCAGAAATGGAGGGCACACTTGTGAGAGATATTCTGCTTGGTTTGAAGTGGGTGAATCCACTTCTAGTCTGGACCTTAGAGGTAGGAAGACACACCTCTGATCTGTATCTTGAAGTGAGAAGACACATGCCTTTAATACAGATCTTGAGGTGAGAAGACACCCTGTGCTAAAGCCTATATAAGGACATGGAACTAGGAAGGTTTGGTTCTTTGCCTGCTTACCGTCACCTTGATAGCACATCCATTCCTTCACTGGCATTGCAGCCTACTTCTTTGGGATTCCACCATATACAGGAGACCAGCTATATTCTCCTTTCTTTTTACAACTTGCCATTGTTGGATTGGTTGGACTGCAGCCTGTAAGTCATTCCCGTAAATTTTTATATATATGGAGAGAAAGAGAGAGAGAGAGAGAGAGAGAGAGAGAGAGAGAGAGAGAGAGAGA